>ML821810.1:115236-138314 GCA_009831015.1 Picea engelmannii | reverse complement strand
GAGGAATATCCTTCTAGAAGCGAAAGCTTCTATTAGGTCTTCTTACATTTGACTTATTCTTCCTTATTGCTAGGCCTTATTAATATTGTCCTTTATTACATGGAATTATATTATTCTACCTACATGAGGGGTTAGGGAGGTTAGGTCCCTAACAAACCAACCCTTATGTTAAAATAAAATAGATTCTGAGTCACCGGTGCAAGATGAGGTGAACCAAGAACTTTCCAAGCATTCGAGGATAAGATGCTAACATAATCTCCCTTATCTATTATAGTCTTAGGAATATTCCTACCAAAAAACTAAACAACGATTTGGAAAGGCATGTAAGAAGGAAGACAAGGTTCTCTTAGAGCATTCCAATCAATGGTAATCATATTGCTTGTAGGGGGTGTCATTGGAAAGGGTGGAATGCCCCCTTGTCCGAAGGAATTTGTAGTAACAAGAAATACCTAAGCATAATCTTCACTCTTCGAAGGAGGAGTGGGATTGATTGAACGGGGGACCGGATTGACCACTTGGTTTTCACTCTTCAGTAGAAGAGTGGGATTGACTGATGATGGGATTAGATTGATCACTTGGGTTTCACTCTTCATAGGAAGAGTGGGATCGATTGATGATGGGATCAAATCAATCACTTTATCAACTAGGTCAACTAAGGATGAAACAAAATTGAACACTTGATCAACCAGACTAACCGAAGATGAAACCATATTGAACAATTTGTCAACTAATGGTGGGTTGGGAGAGAGTTTACAGTAAGATGATGGAAGTTTTTGCTGGTCATCAACAATATTTTTCAACAGATATGAAACTTCATCCATGCGAGGACAAAGGTAGGTGTAGTGCATCTCCTTACATAACAAGAAAGGAAATTTGACTTTACCCTTCTTACTTCCAACCTAATTACTAGTCGATGGGTTGTGACTAGCATGACCTACAGTGACAGATTTAGAAGAAACCTGAGACCACACTTCTACGACCTTGGGAATACTAGGGAAATCCTTGAGAAGGTGATCACACTTACAAATCATACAAGGGAATTTGGGTTTATAGGGTTTGGTGATAGGTTTCTCGATATTTCCATCCTGATCAACAATAACTGGTTGTTTGATCTTTTGCTAATTTTTATTCTTCTTGTTCTTCTTTTTGTTCGTCTTCTTAATCTCCTGGTTACTAGAAGCGAGGCTTTCAGTAGGTGAAGAAGAAGAAAAATAAGAAGATACAAAGAGAGAAGAAGGAAAAGGATAAACATGAGGTGAACATTCCTTAGGACATTATTGAGAGGAAGGGTGTGCATTCTAAACACTAGGTGCATTCAAAACAGTAGGCACATTTGGAAAAAATGGAGTGGAAAACAACCACATGAGTAACCCTATGGTGAGTCCTAGTAAACTCAAAGTAGCAATGTAAAGAGGACCAATGTTTCCAATAGAAGGAAAAATTAAAGGTTCCTCGAGAAAAGGGGTTCCTTCGTTGGGAGTTCCAGGAACTAACACCATAGAGAGGACCTCAACCTAGAGTCTTCTAAAAAAAGAGAACACACTATCAAAGTCTAAAGGAAACAAGCAGTCATGCGAATAGGTGGGGTCAATAGGAGAAATCTCACAGGAGTGTCAATTCGTCACAACTCATGATATATTGTAGGGTCCAACAATAACGTTCGACCCAATATTTCATATCACTAACCAAGGAGGATAAACCATACCCTTGGTTGTATTAATCGACTACCTAAAAATACATGTGTAATAATCTCCTCGAGTGTTGTTCTCGGTGTATTGCGACAACAAGACAATCAAAAGGATGCTCGGTTTAAGGTCCTACAAGAGTCTCCCGATATAATCAAGGTATGTGGGAGCTCAAGTCCATAATAGTGTTCTCTAATGTGCAACCATTCGAAAGGGGCCTCTCGATATACTCGAAGGTACGTGAGAGAACCACACAGTCCCCAAACTGTAGCGCTGACAAATTGTTGGCACAGGGGCAGACCTAGGGTTCAACTCTAAGAGCTCACCAACAAGCCCTAACTATTATCCCTTTCGAAAACACCTATGAAGCAGATGCAGTCTCACTCAAAGAAGTTATGAGGGGGTTGCAGGACAAATATTTCTACAACCAAGGGAAATATCAAGTGGATCTAACACAAGGGCAACGCAGCATTCATATACCACTTATTTACTTAGATCTTCTTTGCACATCTACTTATCAGATCTAACAAAGAAATGCAATCACAATATATCGATGGCAGAGACAGAATATCAATCACACATAACACAAAATATACGTGGTTCACCCTCTCTCTAGGGCTACGTCCATAGAACTGTGCTTTATAATATATTAAGTTGAATCATACAGTTATTGTCTACACTCTTAGCTAGAAAATCTATTCTCTTCTCCTCTCTTTCTCTCCCCTCCCTGTGCACCCAGCTGCAGGGTTGATCTTCACACCCAGTTGAAGATCTTACAATACCATAAGGCTCTCACTCTTAGCACTTCTTCCTCACACAACAATAATCACTCATAACAACAATACCTCTAGATCAACGACAATATCATACCAACCCCCACTAGGTCCTTATGACCTTTATTTATACTTTACAATTACTCACCGACAACCTTAGGCCTAAACCTAGGTGTCCAAAACCCTAGATACCAAAACCCTAGGTCAACTTGACCCATATTTTTAGGGCTTCACCAACCTGTCTTTCCTTCCTTTTCGCGCAGTGTTCCAAAGCATCCAACGATGGATTTTTCCACTTTCTAACTTGTCCACGGTCCTTCTTTATTACTTATCTATCATTCCTGATATCCTTGTTCGATGGCTTGCTTTATCGGACTTCGCTCCATCTTTTATGCTATTTTGCTCACTTCGACCCAATAACAGTCATTGTGTATGCCACGAAGTTCACATTCTCTCTTTTCTTCCTTCATCTTCACTTGCTTTCATAACCAAGGGCTAACAGGACCCAAACACTCACCTGTGACTTGTCCTGAGGCACTTCAGATCTGAGCTTCCTATTTTAGTTTGACTTCAGACTACGCAGTGCAGGTTTTTCTTTCTACTCTATGCCTCCTTTTCCTCCTTTGTGTAGACTATCTTTTCAGTGTCTGGTACCCAGTTTCAATTGCACCTGGTACCTAGACCCTTTTCTTCATGCTTCTACTGAGAGTTGTGAGGTAGCTAGTTTTCATAGTACAATTTCAACTGGCTCCCATTCACTAATCCTTCCTTCCATTCTCCATTCAACGTCTTCAATTGTGCAACTCCTCCCTCGGTAACATAGGAGATATCGTATGGCCCTAGCCAATGCATTCTGAACTTCCCAAGGTGTTTGATGAACTTACTTTCATATATCAAGACTAGATCACCTTGTTTAAATGCCTTCTTCCCGATGTTCCTATCATGGTAGGCCTTCTCTCTTTCCTTCTGTACCTACTAATGGAATCTTGCAATACATCTATCTTCCTCCAGTTCAAACAAATTTACAAGTCTCTCTTGAACAATGCCAGGGTCATCCATATCTGTAAAAGAAACAATTCTCAGGCTTGGTACCAAATATTCCATTGGAACAACAACTTCAAGACCATATACTAACTTAAAAGGGGTCTGCATTGTTAGTTTCTTGCAAGTGGTCCTATAGGCCCATAATACTGCTGGTGCTCTTAAATACCAATCATCCCTATTCAAACTACAAATATTGGTTATTGTTCTTTCCAAAATATTGTTGAATGATTCAACTGTCCCATTTTCTTGCGGATGGTACGGTGTGCTCTTTTGATGGTGGACTGCAAATTCTTCAGTCTGCGCTTCAACTGTCTTATTGATGAAATGTGTACCTTGATCACTCATAAGGATCTTTGGGCATCCAAACCTGGTTATGATGTCATCAAATATGAAGTGCGCAATTGTAGTTGCACTACAATCCTTAACTACTCTTGCTTTGGCCCATCTAGTCAAGTACTCAGTCGCAGTAATTATGTACCTTGCTCCTGTACGATTTCCTGGTGGGTTTATAGGTCCAACGAAATCAATGGCCCATTCTTCAAATGCTTGTAGGGTCAGTTGTGGTTCTAGTGGAATTTCATCTCTTTTGGATGGTTTCCCATCTCTTTGGCATACATCACAGGCTCTGGAATATTCTTTAGCATCTCTTTGTAAAGTAGGCCACCAAAGGCCAGCTCTATGAACCTTCTGCGCAGTTTCTTTTCCTGCATAATGTCCTCATATGATGCTTCCATGAGATTCTACGAGGATCAGTGGTCATTCTTCCTCCATAACACATCTTCTTAATACCTCATTAGGTCCCATCTTGTATAGATGTCTGACTATAAGTGAGAAGTATGTGGCATGCACTACTAGTTGTTTCTTCTGAGGAATTGTGTACTCACTAGGTGCCATTCATGTTGATAGGAACTGAACTATCTCTACAAAGGGGTCATCAATATTTCTAATGGCCAGTAGCTATGCATCTGGCAATGCATCCTCTAAACTAGTCAGTTCTTCTCCATGTTCCAACCTTGACAAGTGGTCAAGGCCTTTGTTCATTCTCCCTAGCTTTACTATGATCTCAAAATCATATTCTCGAAACAACAGAATCCATCTGCATATTCTTCCCCCCAACACTGGCTTGTTGACTAGGTATTTCAGCGTGGAGTGATCAGTAAACATTTTAAAGTGTCCTCCCAACAAGTAGTGGTGAAACTTTTGCAATGCATACACCATGGCTAACCCTTCTCGCTCAGTGGTGGTGTAATTAGTTTCAGCAGTTGATAGCTTCCTGCTAGAAAAGGCTAACAAGTGGTCAATATATCCTTTTCTCATATGTGCTAACACAACTCCTAAAGCAATGGAAGATGCATCGACATGCACATGAAACTCCTTGGTCCAATATGGGAAGACCAAAATAGGCGCAGTAACCATTTCCTGTTTCAATGTGTCGAAGCTCTGCTGGCATTCATCCGTCCAAATAAACTAACAATCCTTCTTCAACAACTTTTCCATAGGTGCTGTAATCTGAGCATATTCTTTAATGAATTTTCTGTAGTATCCTGTGTGTCCCAACACAGTGCGCAGCTGCTTAACTGAAGTAGGAGGGGGTAGATCAACTTTAATGGTGATCTTGGATGGATCTACCAACAAGCCTTGTTACATACAATATGACCTAACATGACTCCAAATGGTGAAAAGAAAATGCATTTCTTCAGGTTCAAGGCAATTTTACACTGCCTGCATTTATCCAACATTAGCCTTAGACATTCAATATGATTATTCAATAAACTAAAAACATTCCAATCATCAAAATATGCATCTAAAAATTTATGCAGAAATTCCTTGAATGCTTTGACCACCACCCTGGAAAAGATGGTTGGGGAATTATTTAATCCAAATGGCATCACTGTGTATTGGTAGGATCACCATTCTATTGCAAATGTGGTCTTGTGGTGATATTCCTTGGCAATCCAGATTTGATGGTATCTTGAAAATCCATCTGTAAAGGAATATACTTCCTGGCATCCCACATTATCTAACACTTCGTCAATGAATGGTGTAGGGAAGGGGTCATGCAAAAAATCATCATTCATATTCTTGAGATCTTGGCATATCGCAATCTCTCCTGTCTTCTTGTCTTGTACAACCATAGGGATAATCCACTCTGACTCTTCCACAGGTTCTATAATTCCCGCTTCCAGCATTCTGTCGAGCTCAATTTTCACTCTTTCCTTATATTTAGGGTTCAGTCTGTATGGTCTTTATTTGAATGGTATAGCATTTGGATTTAAAGGGATCCTCATTTCTCCCATAGGCCCTTTAATTCCCTTCATATCAGTGAACTTGGTTGGAAACAAGTCCTGATATTCATGCAATAACTCTGTAATTTTGTCAATGGTAGCAGCGTCGCAATAATCTCTGACATTTGCAAGCTTCAGTGTCTCTTCTGTTCCAATATTGACTTTCTTAATCTTTATTGCCTTTCCAATGAATGGTAACTCAACTCCTGGTCTTTTCACATCCCTTTGGCCTTCTATTTCTGTGATGTTCACCTTCCTAGGATCATCGTCTTCATCAACATTGATGTTGTAACAACCTTGCAATTTTTGGAGAGGCGCAGTCCATGCATCCTCTTCTTTCTTTAAAGAGAGGCTAGAGGCCTCTTCAAATACTTTTTGTCTGACAATTTGTAATGATTGATCTACTGAGGGATATTGACTTTCAAATAAGAAGGTAGTTACAAAATTATGAGTCATACCTTTCCAATCTGTAGTGATGAGGCGCGGCTCTGCTTGAAGGTACGAGTTGATAGGTGTTGTGTCCAGTGTGTTGGTGAATTTGTGTACCCATTGTTCTTGAGGAATGTTGCTCCGGGCTTCCTCACAACTTCACACATGGTCCTTTGGGCAGCTTCAACTTGCGTACCGAACTTCACAGCCTTCTACTTGTGTTGAGAACCTCGTTGTCATCAGGGTACGACATTGTACCCATTCTGTAATGCTATGTTTATGTGTCCCCCACCATCTTGCTAGTGTGGCTTTCAGGGCCTCATCCATTACCAATAATCTATGTTGTATTGGTACCCTTTCTTCAAAGTCTGCAAGAAGGTTTCTAAAGGATTCAGACCATCAAAGGTGGGTAAGTTACTTACTGTTGTGCCAATCCATCGGACTTCTCTGGTTAATCTAGCCCATCTTCTTGTAGATAATTCATACATTTTATTCTGCCAGCTCTCTAGTTCTTCTTTTGAGTTAGATGAGCATGCACTATCACTTCGCCAGGTTAGGTTCCCATTGGCTATAGGATTAATGTAATCTTGTTGTCTCACTGTTAGCTTTTATATGTTTTCTAGTGCAAATGCGTGGTCTTCTTCTCTGATAGTTTCTATGTACCACTGACATTCATTTGGATGTAAAGGTGCGATGACCCTAAGGCCATCTCTTTCAAAATTCATACACATTTTCTTCAAATCAACCATAGTAGAATTGTTGAAAGCCCAATCAATTCCTAACAGTGCGGGGTAAGGACAACTATCATCAACTATTTCAATTACCTAAAAATATGCAAACGTTCTTACCCGTTGATGTCCACAGGGACATGTTCCAGTCTTCCAAATGGACTTACAACTTGCTGATTGGCCATCCTAAGCTTGATAGGGGAATAGATCAACTTCGGTTTTCCCATCAGTGCCCAGGTTTTCTTCGTCATGGCATTGACCTCCAACCCTAAGTCGGGGACTACATAATTTATCTCATACTCTCCTATTTGAGAATTCAAATGTAATTCCTTATTTTTCCTTCTCTTCTTACTGATTTGGTGTACTTCCCTATTTAGTAAGGGGTCTATATTTCCTAGCTCATGTTGTCTGATTAAATTTTGTAACTCTTTTACAACACTTTCATCCTGAATCAACTTAATGCAAGTATATAAAAATTCCATGAGCTTGGTTACCTCTTCTCCTTCTTTTGGTGAAGCAAACTGATCAAATTCCAGAGGCATTCCATATTCTCTCACTTCCGGTCTTGTCTTCGATGAGGAACCTTGGTCTCCTCTGAATTCTTTTCTTTCCTCCTCAAACATTTGTCTTTCTTTCTTTGCATCAAACATTTGTGTCTTCTCTGTAAATTTCCTAATTCTTGAGTTTTATGTAATCTTCCCTTCAGTCAATCTATCTTCTCTTGTAACACTGCCTCCTATGGTTATAACAAGCACTCTAGGGTCTTCTCCATGAGGTTCAATGTATATAAATTTCACTTGTGGGTTTTGCTGAGGTCCTTGTCTTTCCTGAAGCTTAACTAGAAACACAGGACAATCTTCTATAACATGTTCAAACGAGCTGCAGTAGATGCAAGTAGTACAAGGGTTTTGGAAATCCCTTGCAAGGTTTCCTATTTGTGCACAATTATAATAGATTATCTTTCCTCAGCCTCGAACCATTCCTCCTCCTCCTCCTCTTCCTCTGAATCCACCGTGAGGATTGAAGTTTCCTCTCCCAGGGGAGTTGTACTGCGTAGAGTTTCCTTATTTTTGTACTTCACCTTTAATATTGTATATGTCTCTTAACCTTTCATGCATGGGATTATAAGCCCTACAATCTCTATCATAATGTCCCACAGACTTACAGAATGTACAATACAAATTTTTAGGTGTCTGAACATACTTTTGCATGTAATAGCACTCACCAAGGCGATGTCTGTTTCTGCATACCTCGCACCAAGGTAAGGTGACTTTCTTCAAAGGGCTCAAAGCTCCAGAAGCCAAGTATTAATTGAATAAGGGACAATTTTCTTTGTCATGGCCTTATGATCTTCATCTGACACACCATATATCTTCTCTTTTATCTTTTCCCTTGTCTTTCTTCATGTCTTTGACCTACAGAGACAAACTAGTTAGCTGGCTCAAGATCTGACTCATACCTGAGTTGGATTCTCCCATAGGGGTTGATTCTAGCTTCATGGAGATCTCTAGCACCTCATAATGCAAAGGAATATTTTGTTTCATCAGAGGAACTCTGATGTGGGGTAAGAGCGCAACAATGAACCATTATTTATTATGTTCATCCAAGATCTAAAAAGTCAATCGTCCCATTAAGGTTTTGAATCTCTGATCGAATTTCCAAACAAGTTCGGCCACCTTCTGCTTGATCTCTTTCAGCTCTGTAATACATTGTGACCCCGAATTGGGTTTCTTGAACTCTGCAATTAGCGCATTCTTAATCTAATTCAGTGGCTTGGGCTGTGCAATTCCTTGGACAAGTTTCATGTACCGGCTTAGTGCACGATCCCTTAGAGTGGTACTAAACTGGGTTCTTTTGACAGCTTCGTCAGTGACATTTTTAATATTCCATATGGATTCACATAGGAACCAGTGTTGATCAGGATCTTTAGATCCATATCCCCTAAAGATAGGAAGCCTCATCTCATCTTCCATAGATCTTCCTAGGGTCCCTGACTGAATATGTAGTGGACTACTATTGACAATGCTCTAGACGCTTTGGTGGCTAGGATTACTTTGATTTCTTAATACTACTGAATCAACAGGAGGGATACCAATATTTACTTTGATGGTTTGTGCAGTTTATGAGGTTTCACATTCTTCCCAACAAATCTCTTCAACTTTTCCTTCTTCTATCCCGGTGGGTTCTGAAGGCTCCTTGTTTGTCAGATCTGCCTCTTCTCCACTATAGAAACCTTCATCCCCATAGTTCTGCTTGAACAAGTTTGCAAGGTGAACTTCTATGAACACTCTCCCACTGCACATATGTCAAGATTCTGTGTCCCTGTCGCTGTCTGAATTCTTGAACATTAGCCTTTATAGATTCGACCAATCTATTGTATCTTCAAGATGTTCTTCTCATGCAACAATATCTTGAGTCTCAACTTCAGGAAATGTAAAAATTTTCCTCTAGGTCCCTTGAAAAAGTATCTCTCAGCTTGGATGTATGATTCTACTCTGTCAACAAAAAACTCTGTGATGTACCCTCCAATGGTGCTATCAAACCAGTGATCTATTTCTCGTGATACGACATTATCAACTCTTTTGACCTTCTTGATCAGTTTCGACATCCAAACCACAAGAGGTCTAGATCGGATATTAAACTGGGTATCTACTAATCTAGCTAGCCACTCGTATAGTTCCTGATGGATTCCCACAAAGAAAATTTCATGTAAATCAGTGAAGATATATTTCTCCAACCAATCCTCTGTACTATGATTAGGGTTGTTATTCTGGGCTTTAGCGAAGTCCTTTTCTTAATCCTCTATCCACTTTTGAATATCTGTCTTCGATGGGAACCACCTTGACATTCCCTCAAGAATATTCATGTCCCGACAATGGAACCATTTGTTGGCACAAGGGAAGACCTAGGGTTCAGCTCCAAGATAGCACCAACAAGCCCTAACTACTGGCCCTTTTGGCAACACCTGTGAAGCAGATGCAGTCTCACCCGAAGCAGTTATGAGGGGGTTGCAAGACAGAGATGTCTGCAACCAAGGGAAATATCAAGTGGATCTAACATAAGGGCAACACAACATTCATATACCACTTATCTTCTTAGATCTACTCTGTACATCTACTTATTATATCTAACAAAACAATGCAATCATAATATATCGATGACAGAGACAGAATATCAATCACACATAACACAAAATATATGTGGTTCACCCTCTCTCTAGGGCTACGTCCACATAATTGTTCTTTATAATAGATTAAGATGAAGCATACAGTTCTCATCTGCGCTCTTAGCTAGCAGATCTCTTCTCTTCTCCTCTCTTTCTCTCCCCTCCCTATGCACCCAGCTGCGGGGTTGATCTTCGCACCCAACTGAAGATCTTACAATACCAGAAGGCTCTCACTCTTAACACTTCTTCCTCACACAACAATAATCACTCATAACAACAATACCTCTAGATCAATGACAATATCATACCAACCCTGACTAGGTCCTCATGACATTTATTTATACATTACAATTACTCACCGATATCCTTAGGCCGAAACCTAGGTGTCCAAAACCCTAGATACCAAAACCCTAGGTGTCTAAAACCCTGGTCAACTTGACCCGTATCAGGGCTTCGTGAGCTTGTCTTTCCTTCCTTCTTGTGCAGTGCTCCAAAGCATCCAATGGTGGATTTTTCCACTTGCTGACTTGTCCATGATCCTTCTTTCTTGCTTATCTATCATTCCCGATCTCCTCATCCAACGTATTGCTTTCTTAGACTTCGCTCCATCTTCTCTGCTCTTTTTCTTACTTCAACCCAATAACAGTCACTGTGTATTCTGCGAAGTTCACATTCTCCCTTATCTTCCTTGATCTTCGCTTACTTTCATAACTAAGGGCCAACACAAATAACAACAACTCCTATGTTTAAAGACGTCATAACACGTCTCTACCTACCCACACAATGTTACTAAATTTTTTAATTAAGTTCTATTTCAAGGTTTGTTACTCAAGAGGGATTTCAAATGCAATTCATGTTGGATAAATTTCTATTTTCGTCACACTAGTTCAGTGCGAGTTAACTGACTAGTCCTATTTTAAGCTTTAACACTAGTTCATTGGGAGTTAACTAACTAGTTCTATTTTAGAATTTCTAATCTTAGACCATCACTATTACGCATGCATTCCTAATTATAGGATGTGTTGGCATAGGGCCAAATCTGGGGTTCAACGCTACAACAACGCACCAACAAAACCCTAATTACCGACCCTTTTGGCAACACCTACGAAGTAGATGAAGTCTCACCCGAGGTAGAAGCAGGGGTGGTTGTAAGACTCAGGTGTCTGCAACCTCAGCTGGGACACAAATATGTGATTATATCGCCTACAAAGCACTTAGCATCGATCATTCAGCAATATTCAACCCTTATTATACTTTGCAGGTAGCACAGAGAATCACAACATTCACTTAGATCTAAGGTATCTTAGTACTTAGCAGCATTAAAAGAGATCAGATCTAGTATATCAACACTAAGCATCTTCATACATATCAGATCTAATATTCAGACACATCTAATGAATCACAAAGCCTAAGTATATCCATCTAAATATATCAAAGAACTTAGCAAAAGCAGAGATAAGCACATTGAGTCAAAGCACAGAGCATAACACACAAATTTACATGGTTCACTCCCACCCTGGGTCTACGTCCACCAACTCTTCTTCATTATTAGCGTCTTCAATCGGTTACAAGCACAGAACCACCAAAACCTACTATGCATAGGACAAAAGATCTGCACAGCTCGCTAGATCGTTCTTCCTTGCCTTACAACTCAAATCCTTCTATATCTCCACACAGGGACTTGCACTAAGCTCTGCAAGCCTATAGAATACATAACACTTTGATCACATAGATCGCACTTGGCACTTAACCTATATCACATAGATACTGTTAGTCCCTAAAGTTGCACTTGAATGTGAGAGGGAAATCTAGGGCATCATTCGTTTATTGCAAAGTATTTATAAGGTTTTATGAATTGGTTTTTGTAGGGTGGTTGAAAACTGGGTCAAGATTACAGCATGACATAAAAATCAAGATCAAAACATAGCATATCCCACTGGCTGAATAATAGGTAGACACATAGATGGACTAAACCAATTTAAGAAAAAGGAAAATGAAGTCTTCAATTTGTCAACTTCTCAAGAGTTCTCGTCTCAAAATATCATAAAGAAACAAGACTATCAGCTTGATATCATAACTTGAAAATTATCTCTACAACAAAATTTTCACTGTATAAATTAACAGTCAAGAATCAAAAGCATTGCAATCTGAATAATGAATTCAAGCATGAATAAAGAAATAATAGAGTAGAAAAAAGAAGGTCTAACCATCCATATGCCTTTGCTATTAAGTGTCAATTGAACATATATGCCTTTACAATGAGCTCCACAAAAAGGTCCTCTGGATATCCAATTTTTCGACCTGAACAAGGTCTTTCTTCTGTCTATTTAAACTATCTATAAAACTTCTAGATCCTATCATCTAGTACAACCTTTAATGACTAGAATAAAAAAGTATCTAACTCCTAAGGTATTTCACCCAAAAAAGATCTTCTACAACCCCAAAATAGATCACAGCTTAACAACTTGATATAGTGAATATTTCCAGCATTACATTTGACTCTACAAAATAGGAATTTTGTTTGATTCTGTAAAACAGATTGAAGTCTTAGCATTTCACTAACCAAAATGAGTAGGCTTTGCCATATTTCCTGGAAAACATTTAAACATGATTGTAAAAAAATCCATGTTACCTTTAGGATATAATCACAACAATGGATTTGGCATTTTTCTTCTTGAGCTTTGTGGTTAGCACAACATTGTGCTAGTAGAGTTTGAAATTAATCTCCCTGAGTTCTTTAAGCAATTCCCTTTGCTCTTTCTTTTTCTTTTTAAGACCTTGAATTCTTTCTTGCTAGCGAGCATTTAATTGTTCTATTTGTGCTTTCTCCCTCTTTAATTGTCTTATTGTTTTCTGAAATTCCTTCCTCTTTTCTTTATCAGTTCTAACTTTAACTCTGAATCCTGAGCATTCTTTAGAAGGTGCAATTTCATTCAGGTTTAAGGCAATGCTAGGTTCCTTGGATTTAACTTGGTACTTTGAGACTAATTCTGAGATATGTTCTTCCTCAGAACTTGATGAATCTATAGCTCCAGGTACATCTAGCATGCGATCTGAGTCTTCCAAGTAATCCTATTTTTCTTCAGGGGATTCACTGATGCCTTTAGACATCTATTTATCTTTTTCTAATCTAGTTGAGGCTCTTGTTATAGGGCCTGTAGGTGGTGAAATTATTCTTTTTCCTTTGCTGACAGATTTCTTGGGCAATGGAGTCCTTTTTGCCCTTTTCCTGGTATTTTCTTCAACATTCTCAGAATCATCTTCTATGATTATGATGTTTTCTTCTTTGATTGACGAATTGAACATTGCCTTTGACTTTAGCCTATACTTGTTGGTAACCCTAGTCAAATTTCTTCAAGGTTTCTGTGATACACACACACCTTTAACCTTTTTTCCTTTGGTTGCAACACTCCTTTTGTTGGTTGATGGCATTTCAGGCTTGACTGTAGTTTGAGCAGCAAGATCATTATCTGAATCTATTTCCCCTTTAACATCTTCCTCAGAAAACGTTTCAATTTTGGGCTCCCATCTAGGTCTTTTACTTCTGCTTCTCCTAGTCACCTTGATATCAGAAGACTCATCTTTCATAGGGTTTTCATCAGGAATATCTCGGATCTGTGTGATGGTCTTCCTCCCTCTATTTTTATTCTGCTTATTGGACTGAGTGATAGGGTTTAAGGATTGTGTGAGCCAGATCCAAGGATTCTTTAATTCGTTCAAAGCAGACATGACTAGGGTTTTAATCAGAACTTGATGAAACAAACTTCTTTTAGCATTGGTAGAAAGTGACTGCACTTTCTTGGACATTTTTGTCAAGCTTTTAAGCAGAAAATAATGGATATTTAAAGGGAAATCACCATTTAGATGCATTAGTATTATGATATGGTAGATATAGACCAATCAAAACCTTCCTTCACAGGTGATGTACCTGTGAATCACGACTAGAGTAGTGTGCCATTCGGGTCGAACCCAACTGTGAGGTATTCCCCTTCTCCAATCTAGATTCTTCTTATCTAGAAGAAGGAATTGATTTACAAATTCAGTAACCACGTACTCTTTCTTCCACCATATTTCCCCTCCAACCACGAGCTTGGAAGCCTTTACGATAGTCTTCTCTGTCACTATCATCAACATCTTACCGATTTCGACCTCGTGACCATCGAAATTCAGAGCGAACTCCATGGAAACCTGCTCATCGTAAACCTGAAAAGTGGTGAGAAAATCAAACCACCTAGCATATTTAAACCTTTGACCCATCTGAGGATAGACTTCAAGAAGTTCGACACCCTCTGGTTCTATTCTGGCAACCTGTCCGCTCCTCTTTGGCACCATCAAACACAATTCTACAACTGTTGTCCTCGGGTTCCAAATTCGCCACCTGCAATTGTTAGTGTATACCATTTCTTTGAATGGATACCTGCATTCTTCACTGCAAGCCTGAAATAAGCCAACTTGAACAGGTAACATATAATGATCATCAAGCAACAGGTAATTTGAAATGAGTCTTGCGTGCATACACAACAATTAGATTCTGAAACCGTCGAATTTGGAAATGATTGCCAAGCTTTCGTGGATGCATGCAAACTCTCGATCCACGATTCGTGTCATCATAACGAAATCAGGATGGCAGGCACATATCATGGTATGATTATTTAGCACTACGAGAATAGGCTTATTCCCATAGCATGTTTAACGACTTAGCAAAACTTGAAAATTCAAAATTCAAACGGCATATAAGAAGACACCTCAATTTTAAACAATTTGTTTTCAAAATCAAACTTAAATAAATCATCAGAGACTGTAATGCAAACCATAAAATACCAAAATCGAAAAATTGAAAATGACTGAAAACAGAAAATAAAGAATGGGTAAGGAGGGTTTAGGACAAGGGTTTCTCACTAAACCAAGAAAAAATTAAAGACTAACATTGGCTCCTTTTGGGGATGGAGTTTTTATACTAAACTCCAAGAACTGCAGACCATTGCCTTTCCTTTATCTTTGATTCATTGATTCCCCTGCAACTATTTTTATTCTCAGCATAACTATAAAAACAAGTCCATTGGGTATATGGAGTCTTTATTGAAAAGAAAACCTACTGTACTAACTCTAACCTGATGAGCATTTAGATGAAATAGTGATTCAAGAACCTCCCATTCACTGGGCCCCCAAAAATTTCAGTGTTCTCTAAATTATGTAGGAGGAAAGTGTTATTGTTCATTACCTTGGCTATCCTGAAAGGACCATACCATAGATTATCGAACTTTCCATGTTTTGCTTTATCCTCTCTCCTGGTGTCCCATCTCAACACCAAATCCCCTTCATTGAAAACATCTTTCTTAGTTCCTTTATCAAAAATAGCCTTTATTTTGTTCTAATGAGCAACAACTTTCTAGTTAACCTGTTCTCTGACCTGCTGAACTTCAATCAGCTGAAAAATTCTTCTTTGGACATCATTGGGTTCTTCCTGTTCTTCTTGCAGAAAATTTAAGACTGGCAGGCCTAATTGAGTTGGAAGGATAGCTTCTATCCCATATACCATCTGGAAGGGAGATGTCCCAATAGCCTTCTTTTTGTTGATACGATCAGCCTAGAGAGCAAACTTTAACTTGGAATCCCATGCTTTTTTATTTTCTTCCAGTAATTTTTTGATAATCCTTATCAGTGTCTTATTGGAAGATTCAACCAATCTGTTCCCCTAGGGGTAGTAGGGAGTAGAATGAACCAATTTGATATTATATTTACTGCAGAATTCAATCATGGAATTCGACTTAAAATCCTGTGCATTATCAGTGACCAGTTTTTTAGGACAGCCAAACCTGGAAAAAATATATCCCTCTAGAAATTCCATGATTACTTTGTCTGTGGTATTCCAAGTCAGAATTGCTTCTATCCACTTCGTAAAATAATACGTAGCTGTAAGAATCCATCTATGCTGTTCTGAGAAGGTGAGATTAATCTCTCTGGTGAAATATAATCCCCGTTGTTGAAATGTTCCATGGGCGATGATTGGTTTCAGAGGGAGAGATATAAGTTTCTGCTTCCCAGTAAATTTCTGACAAGGTTCACATGCCCTGACTTGAGAAAAAATATCTGAGAATAGAACTGGCCAGTAATAGCCTTCTCTAAGAATTTTGAAGGCAATAGCCTTCCAACGATGATGGCCTCCGCAGACACCGTGATGCAGATCTTGAAAGATTTGTTTAGCTTCCTTTTCTTCCACACACCTCAATAGAAAACCATTGAGGTCCTTCCAAAACAGGGTCTGATCAACAATATAGTACTTTACAGCTCTCAAATTTAATGATCTGTATTTTGATTTATCCAACTCTGGAGGAGATTGAAAATTCAGCAGAAAAAATACGATGTCTTTGTACCATCCTGAAGAAACATACTTGTTGTTTATTTGTAAATCAATTTCTTCAATCTGGACATAAGAGTCTTGTGTCATGTATGAAAGATGATATAATCCAATTGCTTTGCAATTGGATTCTATAATTAATTTGGCGAGGCCTTGTCCCTTTATCATCTGAGTAGGCTTTATGGTGAGATCATATTCCAGGATTTTGGTTATCCATTTCCCTCGCTTACCTTCACAATCAGGCTGAACCAATATTTCTTTGACTGCACTGCTTGGGACATAAGCTGTAATTTTTGATTGAAGAATATACACTCTGAAAGATTTTAAGGCCTTCACTAAGGCATAGGCCTGTTTTTCTATTAGATCATACTTCAATTCAGAGTCCCTGAGATTTTTTCTAAAGAAGGAGATAGGCTGCTCGTGGCCTTGCTCATTTCTTTGCAGAAGAACAACAACTATGGTATTTTTTGATGCAAATGAAAAAATCATGAACTCTTTAGAAAAATCTGGGCTAATTAGAATAGGTGCCTGAACAATAGCTTGTTTGATCCTTTCAAAGGATTCTCTTGCTTTCAATATCCACTTAATTTTTGCATCCTTTTTCAACATGTCAATGATGTATTTGACAATCTCTGCAAAGTTAGGTATAAACCTCCTTAAAAAATTAATCTTACCAATGAAGGACTGAATGGACTTTTTATTTCTAAGAATGTCGATTAGCTGAATAGCCTTTACTCTTTCTGGATCTATTTTAATTCCTTCAGGCGAAACGATGTGTCCAATAATCTTTCCTTCCTCCATGGCAAAATGTGATTTTTTTGGATTAATTGATATGTCGTACCTCCTGCATTTCTCAAAGGTCTGCTTCAAGTGCTGTAAATGTTCTTCATTGGATGCTAAAAATACAGTGATGTCATCAAGGTAAATAACCACAAACTTGTCTTTCTCCCCAATGAAAGCTATGTTGATAGCCCTTTGAAATGTAGATCCAACGTTCATCAACCCGAAAGGCATCTTTTCGTACATAAAGGTGCCCCAGGGAGTGGTAAAAGCTGTTTTATTTTTGTCCTCTTCCATTAATGATATTTGATTGTACCCTTAATATCCATCAAGCATAGAAATTCTCTTTGCGCCGAAATTTTTTTGTAAGATGTAATCCATTTTTGGTAATGGATAATTGTCTTTTAGAGAGCACTTGTTTAGATTCTGGAAGTCTACACAGAGCCTTATCTCTCCATTCTTTTTCCTGACAGGCACAAGGTTTGCTACCCATTCTGAGTATCTTAGTGGCACTATGATTTTTGCTTCCAGCAGCCTTTTCAACTCCTTTTCTATTATAGGTAACAGTAAAGGATTAAATTGCCTGAATTTCTGCTTAACGGGTTTTGATCCAGGTTTCAGAGGAATTTTGTGCTAAATAATCTCTGTATCAAACACTTTCAGATCTTCATAAGACCAGGAAAATATATCTGAATATTGTTTCATTAATTCAATATATGCTTCTTTCTGTTTTTGTGACAGTTTCCTAGATACCTTTACCAACCTGGGATTTACATATGAACTAATTTCATAGTCTTCCACATCTATTTCTTTTGTTTGGATAACAACCTTCCTGGAAACATCATTATGATCGAACAACCTTTCTAATGGAACCAAACCCTTGGGTATATGGTTTGTCTTCAGTTCAATGATCTTGTGACCAACAATAGTATCTTGAAGAACTGTTGTAGTGTGTATTTGTGCTTCTGCATCTTCATCATCTTGATCAATTGAAATGTTAGAAAACTCTTCAATGGTTTTCAAAAACATTTGAATTTCCTCATCGTCTTTAAAAGCCTGCCAATGTTTTATATTATCCATAATTGAGGGTTTGTGTCTGACTTCAATTTGAAACTTCAGATTAGGAAACATCATATTTTTAAAGTTACTTGTTGCAAATGCCAAAGAGTCAGCCTGCTGATTTAAATCCCTGTGAACAAAAGTAATATTGAATGCCAAGAAAATATTATCCACATAATCCCACACCTCATTTCTGTATTGTTTCAATCTTTGTTGTTTGGTTTGATATATATTCCTAACCTGGTGAACAATAAGTTCGAAGTCTCCAAAAATAGACAACTTATCTATACCCATATCTCTTGTAACTTTCAAACCTAACAACAAAGCTTCATACTCAGTGATGTTATTAGTGGTGTCAAATTCAAGTTTATATGACATAGGAATAACCTCCTTGGTAGGGGAAATGAAGAAAATACCGGCTCCAGAACCTTCTTTAGAAAAAGTCCCGTCAAAATACATTTTCCAAAAAAAATTGTCTTCACTCTCTCCCACTGCAGTTGTTGACTTTCTGACTGATACTTCTACCATTTCCTCATTCATATGAAAAATAGAAGAACCTAGATCATATTCTACAACATATATAGGATGATTAGTGGGATTATCATGATCACTTACCAAATAAGACAATCTGACTTCTCTCTATAATCTTTGTTTTTCCCCACCAAAAATAGGTATGGGTGCATAGCTAAGGTCCATCTGCAGAGTGCCACCTACCTTCTTAGCCCAGGATCTCAAAAGAAGCATTCCAAATTTTGGTGGTATGTCAGCCACGATAACATCTAATACCACACTTTTCATAGGTAATTGGGAAAGAGTTACAACCACATCTTTCATAAGTCCGATACATTTGAATTTCTTGGAATCAAAAGAATAGAGATCATAATATGGTCTAGTAATGTCCAACCCTAATTCTTCCATCACCACCTTAGGCATGACATTATGTGAGGCACCAAAATCCAGTAAGCAATTGTGCAATATCTTGTCATGGATATTTAGTGAAATGTAAAATGGTGGAGAGGCATCAATTCTGTCTTCAATGTGAGGTCCAATAGTAATGACAGGGTTTTCATCTTCAAGGTTGATGGTATCTGAGAAGGTGACATGAGCTGGAGCCTGTAGAGCCTTAAGGAAAATTTTTCTGAAGGGTTCTATTTTCAGGAGCTCTAATAATGGTATTGGAATCTTGATTTTGTTGATTTCATGTTCTAAATTGAAAACATAAACATTTTTATCTGGTTCCCTTATGTCAGCAGTGCTATCCTTGGCAGGTTGCTTCAATGGTTGATTAGCTTGGACCTTGGGAACACCTTTGATCACCCCCGTCTTAATTGGAGTACTGTCGTTCTTTGTAGAAATAGGTATATCTACTTTAGGTGCCTAGGAACCAGATCTGACATTGTATTTTTTCCCTTTAGGTTCCTGCTAGACAATCTCATCTCCATCCCCTTCCTCAAACTGATTTGCAATCAAAGAATCTTCATATTCATGCTGTGTCACACGTAGAGGAGATGGTTCATAATCATTCAAATGAACTGTAGGGTATTCTTCTGTATCATCCTCATCTTCCTCCTCATCTACTGCATTATTTTGAAAAGGAGGTAACACCTTTTGGTCATCTTGGTTTTTTCTTTCTCTTGGTAAGATTTGGGGTACATTGTTGGTCTCCTAAACTGATTTGGATTTCTGTAACCGCCCTCTTGTGCAGGTCTATTGGGATATTTTTGTTCCATATTCAACCTTGTCATTTCAGATGTCATAGTTTTCAACATATTATCCACTTAATCCATTTTAGTATCGGATACTGAATTAGAAGATGAAGGCAACTCTTCCTTTTACTTTTTTCGATCTCTATGACTTCTAGACTTCAATTTGTTTGTTGCTAATATGTTTGATTCTACCTCAATAGCTGCATCTTACATCAGGATGAGGGTAGTGGTTCTTCTTTCCCTAATAAACAAGGAAAATTCAACATCGAATGGATTGGCAAAAGTGATTTTAGATGATGTCTCTGAAGGTTTTATCTCCTCTGGAATTTTACCATACATCAGGTTGAACCTTTTGGTAAAATCAGGTATTGACTCACCTTGTTTACTCCTTAAAGCACCGAATTCAGTAATGTAGTATTGAAAGTATTTTTTATCTGCCCAATGTTTGAGAAAGGCCTCATCTAAAGCTACAATATCAACTATTGAATTAGCAGGAAAACTCCTGAACCACTATCTTGCTTCCCCATTTAGACTTTGTACGAATAGTCTCATCCACACATCAGCATGCTCTACATTGAAATTATCTGCAAAACTATAAAATAAACTCAAATGCTCTTCAGCAGTCATTGATCCATCTCCATTAAATCTGGGCAAATATCTCATATAATCATTTGGTGGAAAAGCATACATGACTTGTGGAAGTACCATGGGAGCATACCTAGCTGCAAATATCTTGTCCATTCTGTCTACAGCCATATTAATTGTTTTTGGAGCTTTGGGAGTGAGAAAGATTGGTGATGCTGCAGGTGAAAGGGTCCCTTGTGTATTACAACTTATATGTATTGTCACTGAGTCTTGATCTTCAGTAGAAGAGGATTTGATCAGAAGGTTCTTTCGGATTCATCGCATAGGTTTTTTTATTTTCGACGTTTCGGACCAAACTAGTGTGGTCCATCATCAGGAAAGCGTTTGTGAGAAATGAAGGAAAAGGGATACAACAGGTATATAAATACTTGAAAAGTTTTTATAAGGAGCCGACATATTGAACAAGAATTATAAAACTTTAGAAATTATAATTGTTTGTTTAAATAATTAATTATTTGTTTGTTTAATAATTAATTATTTGTTTGTTTATTATTATTTTTTAATAAGAGCCGGCAATGTTTATAAATTAATATTTAGAATTATTCATATTGGCTAGGGTAGGGATCCAATTTTGACTAATTTTCCATCCATCATCTCTATTTAGATTATTAGGTTGTTTTTCAATTTCGACTAATTTTCCATCCATCATCTCTGTTTAGATTATTAGGTTGTTTTTCAATTTCGATTGTTTTTCAATTTAGCTTGAAAAACAACCTAATAATCTAAACAGAGATGATGGATGGAAAATTAGTCAAAATTAGATCTCTACCCTAGCCAATATGAATAATTCTAAATATTAATTTATAAACATTGTCGGCTCTTATTAAAAAATAATAATAAACAAACAAATAATTAATTATTAAACAAAAAAAAATTAATTATTTAAACAAACAATTATAATTTCTAAAGTTTTATAATTCTTGTTCAATATGTCGGCTCCTTATAAAAACTTTTCAAGATTTATATACCTGTTATATCCCTTTTCCTTCATTTCTCACAAATGCTTTCCTGATGATGGACCACACTAGTTTGGTCCGAAACGTCGAAAATCAAAAAACCTGTGCGATGAATCTGAAAGAACCTTCTGATCAAAACAATGGTCGCAAAATTCTTAGAATAGAAGAGGATTTCTCTTGTGGACTATGATTAGATAATGGAATGAGAAATAGAGGGTTCTCAAAAGAAAAATAATGTGATATGAAATCCTCAGATGAGAAAGATTCAAAAGATGACGAAGGTGTCTTTGGTTCACTCTTAATACCTATGTTGTGACCTCTTGAAGTTTTGGTCACAGGCAAGAAGTCTGGATATTCCTGTTTAATGAGTTCAATAAGAAAATTCTTCTGTTCTAGATTTAATTCTGAAACATCCAAAGGGAATGAAACTATATCAGACTCAACAACAAGTTTAATTTCACTTTCATGTTTCAGATCTTCATTTGATTGAGTTTTGATGATTTCAGAAGATTCTGCTTGAGAATTTTCTGAGGATAATTTTCTTTTTGAAGGTGAAGAATGACCGGAAAGAACTTTAGGTTTTCTTAGTATCTTTTCAGGATCTGGCACTACTACAACAGGCTCGGGATCTGGATTTTTCCTGGTTACTGGTCTCTTATTAGATGATGGAGGATTTAGAGGAGTTTTAGGTCCTTTACCTTCTCTTTTAGGAGCCATAATTACCACAGAGGAGTCGCCAAGTGAATAATCACAGTCTTAGATAATGTCCAAAATCTTGTTCACCATCAAGGTCTGAATCTAAACTTGTTGTTTCCCCAGGGAAGGAATCTTCATTTCTTCATCCCCAGCAATGGCACCAAAAATGTTAGTCCCTAAAGTTGCACTTGACTGTGAGAGGGCAAGCTATGGCATCATTTGTTTATTGCAAAGTATTTATAAGGTTTTATGATTTGGTTTTTGTAGGGTGATTGAAAACTGGGTCAAGATTACAGCATGACATAAAAATCAAGATCAAAACATAGCATATCGCACTGGCTGAATAATAGGTAGACACATAGATGGACTAAACCAATTTAAGAAAAAGGAAAATGAAGTCTTCAATTTGTCAACTTCTCAAGAGTTCTCATCTCAAAATATCATAAAGAAACAAGACTATCAGCTTGATATCATAACTTGAAAATTATCTCCACAACAAAATTTTCACTGTATAAATTAATAGTCAAGAATCAAAAGCATTGCAATTTGAATAATGAATTCAAGCATGAATAAAGAAATAACAGAGTATAAAAAAGAAGGTCTAACCATCCATATGCCTTTTCTATTAAGTGTCAATTGAACATATATGCCTTTAAAATGAGCTCCACAAAAAGGTCCTCTGGATCTCCAATTTTTCGACCTGAACAAGGTCTTTCTTCTGTCTATTTAAACTATCTATAAAACTTCCAGATCCTATCATCTAGTACA
>ML821810.1:101405-115217 GCA_009831015.1 Picea engelmannii | reverse complement strand
AAAAAGTATCTAACTCCTAAGGTATTTCACCCAAAAAAGAGCTTCTACAACCCCAAAATAGATCACAGTTCAACAACTTGATATAGAAAATATTGCCAGCATTACATTTGACTCTACAAAATAGGAATTTTGTTTGATTATGTAAAACAGATCGAAGTCTTATCATTTCACTGACCAAAACGAGTAGGCTTTTCCATATTTCATGGAAAACATTTAAACATGATTGTAACAAAATCCATGTTACATTTAGGATATAATGACAGCAGTGGCTTTGGCATTTTTCTGCTTGAGCTTTGTGGTTAGCACAACATTGTGCCAATAGAGTCTGAAATTAATCTCCCTGAGTTCTTTAAGCAATTCCCTTTGCTCTTTATTTTTCTTTTTAAGACATTGAATTCTTTGTTGCTGGTGAACATTCCATTGTTCTATTTGCGCTTTCTCCCTCTTTAATTGTCTTATTGTTTTTTGAAATTCCTTCCTCTTTTCTTTATCAGTTCTAACTTTAACTTTGAATCCTGAGCATTTTTCAGAAGGTGTAGTTTCATTCAGGTTTAAGGAAACGCTAGGTTCTTGGCTTTAACTTGGTACTTTGAGACTAATTTTGAGCTATGTTCTTCCTCGGAACTTGATGAATCTATAGCTCCAGGTACATATGGCATGCGATCTGAGTCTTCCAAGTAATCATGTTTTTCTTCAGAGGATTCACTGATGCCTTTAGCCATCTCTTTAGCTTTTTCTAATATAGTTGAGGCTCTTGTTATAGGGCCTGTAGGTGGTGAAATTATTCTTTTTCCTTTTCTGATAGATTTCTTGGGCAATGGAGTCCTTTTTTCCCTTTTCTTGGTATTTTCTTCAACATTCTCAGAATCATCTTCTATGATTATGATGCTTTCTTCTTTGATTGACAGATTGAACATTGCCTTTGACTTCATCCTATACTTGTTGGTAACCCTAGTTGAATTTCTTCGAGGTTTCTATGATACATACACACCTTTAACCTTTTTTCCTTTGGTTGCAGCACTCCTTTTGTTGGTTGATGGCATTTCAGGCTTGACTATAGTTTGAGCAACAAGATCATTATCTGAATATGTTTCCCCTTTAACATCTTCCTGAGGAAATGTTTCAATTTCAGGCTCCCATCTAGGTCTTTTACTTCTGCTTCTCCTAGTCACCTTGATATCAAAAGACTCATCTTTCACAGGGTTTTCATCAGGAATATCTCGGATCTGTGTGATGGTATTCATCCCTCTGTATTTCTTCTGCTTATTCGACTGGGTGATAGGGTTTAAGGATTGTGTGAGCTAGCTCCAGGGATTCTTTAATTCATTCAATGCAGACATGACTAGGGTTTTAATCAGAACTTGATGAAACATATTACTTTTAGCATTGGTAGAATGTGACTGCACTTTCTTGGACATTTTTGTCAAGCTTTTAAGAAGAAAATAAGGGAGATTTAAAGGGTAATCACCATTTAGATGCATTAGTATTATGATATGGTAGATATAGACCAATCAAAACCCTCCTTCACAGGTGATGTACCTGTGAATCACGACCAGAGCAATGTGCCATTCGGGTCGAACCCAGCTGCGAGGTATTCCCCTTCTCCAATCTGGATTCTACTTATCTGGAAGGAGGAATTGATTTACAAATTCAATAACCATGTACTCTTTATTCCACCATATTTCCCCTCCAGCCACGAGCCTACAAGCCTTTGCGATAGTCTTCTTTGTCACTAGCATTAATATCTTACCGATTTTGACCTCGTGACCATCAAAATTCAGAGCGAACTCCATGGAAACTTACTCATAGTAACCCTGAAAAGTGGTGAGAAACTCAAACCACCCAACATATCTAAACCTTTGAGCCATCTAAGGATAGGCTTCAAGAAGTTCGACACCCTCTGGTTCTATTCTGGCAACCTGTCTGCTCCTCTTTGGTGCCATCAAACACAATTCTGCAACTGTCGTCCTCGGGTTCCAAATTTTCCACCTGTAATTGTTAGTGTATATCATTTCTTTGAATGGATACCTTCATTCCTCACTGCAAGCCTGAAATAAGCCAACTCGAACAGGTAACATATAATGATCATCAAGCAACAAGTAATTTGAAATGAGTCCTGCGCACGTACACAACAATTAGATTATGAAACCGTCAGTTTTGGAAATGATTGCCAAGCTTTCGTGGACGCATGTGAACTCTCAATCCATGATTTGTGTCATCGTAATGAAATCGAGATGGCAAGCGCATATCATGGTATGATTATTTAGTGCTACGAGAATAGGCTTATTCTTGTAGCACGTTTAACGACTTAGCAAAACTTGAAAATTTGAAATTCAAATGGCATATATGAAGACACCTCAATTTTAAACAATGTGTTTTCAAAATCAAACTTAAATAAATCATCAGAGACTGTAATGCAAACCATAAAATACCAAAATCAAAAAATTGAAAATGACTGAAAACAGAAAATAAAGAATGGGTAAGGAGGGTTTAGGACAAGGGTTTCTCACTAAACCAAGACAAAATTAAAGACTAAAAGATACAATCATACTCTACTAGATGCCTCAATGTCTATTTATACATACAAAACTGGGCCTAAGCATGGGTAACCCCACGGTTTGACATGGGCCGAGATCCCATGATCTCTGCTTCATCTGGCGCTCCATCCTTGACCGGCTGTCGAAGTCTAAAAAATGGTCAATCATGACCAAGATTATTCCAAAACTTGGTCAAGGGCCAACATGATGTTATTTCCTATATGAGTGAAGATCACTCACTCATTGATTAGATAATCATATGCATTGATTCTCATTAGTCATTGTGTATCTCTTTTCCTTTTCTTGAAAATATTTGTTTCTACATGCTTTAGCTATATCTCCTGTGTAGGTTTTCATGAAACATTGACATGGTATCAGAGCTATGATGCTTGGAGCAAGCCAGACAAGCCAAAGAATAAGGAAAATTGGGGTTTTGGCGAGCTAAATCCATGGTCATACCTTTCATCAGTTATTCCTACCAAAATATTACATTTTTGAGGAAACAACTGATGTGATAAGTAAATCGACCCATTTTGGAAGTGGGTTTTCAACCGTTTGGCAAGATGCCTCTCTGTTTGCTCAGAAAGTAAGCCGCAATATAGCCTCCTGAAACTGATACGAATCCATGGCCGTACCTTTCTACAGTGATTGCTCCCAAAATATTAAGTTTTTGAGGAAGCGGCTAGTGGTGGAAGTAAATCGACCCATTCTTCAAGTGGGTTTGCAACCGTTTGGAGATATTCCTCACCGTTTTCTCAGAAAGTAAGTTGCAAGATCATCTCTTGAAACTAATATGAATTTTCACTTAAAGTGCCCTTTCTGCCATGATTTCTTAATTTTTCACTTGCAGATTGAGAATAATTTTTTAGGGGTTCTTAGAAACAGTGGGAGAGATGGATAGGACAACTATTATACAATCAAACTTGCTGGTAATCCTCACACCATACAATTATTTTGATTGGAAGCCCAAGGCAGAATTCCAACTCAGAAGGAAAGGACTGTATAATTTGACGATGGCAACAGAAACAAAACCTACATCAACAATTGAGAATATGAGATGGGCGAACTGTAAGGATGAGGTCACATGACTACTTCTTGAGTTAATATCCACTGATTTATGGTTTCATGTTGTTGCATGCAAGACTCCAAATGATATCTGGGCCACCTTGGAAGGACTCTTTGGAAAGCAGGATGAGATGCGAGGTCATATGTTTGAGGTAGAGTTGAATACCTTAGACCCTAAAAGTTTTGATAATATACAATATTTTTTCACTAAATTTAAATCTTTGCTATTGATCTTGGGTGAATGTGGTATTAATAAGTCTACACAAGAGAAACAACTTATTCTAACAATCTTGGCCAAGCTAGGACCAAAACACGTTGTATATGTCTCCAATTTCCATTCAGGCAGATGTATTTTTGGAACAAATTGGAAAATCCCTACGTTGCCTCAGTTCATTGAGTCTCTTACACAAGAGCAGACAAAAATCATACAGATGGGCCTCATGAAAGATCCCAAAGAACATGCACTCACCATGCATGATGGAAAAGGGTCATCCAAACAGAACAGGAAGGAGGGATATTCCAAACCTTTTAACAATTCTTTAGGTTGCAAAGACTCTTCAGATTCCAAGAAGAAGAAGAAGGGAAAGCAATGCACTTACTGCAATAAACCGAATCATGAAGAATCCACATGCATGAAGAAACATATCGATCTTATGGCACAGACACTTCAGAAGAACAACCTTGGAAACTTCATTCCAGAGGGAGTTAAGAAGCAGAAGGAAGAAGATCCTGCTCCTAAGAAAGGTAATCATAATGCTCTGGTTGCAATTAATTCCTCATTTGATTCATGGATTATAGATTCAGGTGCATCCCATCATATGGCAACAAAAGATGAAGTTTTCTCTTCTTTGAGTCCATGCTCAAGACCCCCTATTCTCATGGGTGATGATACTCCAGTAGCAGTAGCAGGAGAAGGGAGAGTGGAACTCCACAATGGCAGTTTTGAGAATGTTTTACATGTTCCAAAGATTTCTATGAATCTGCTCTTAGTTTATCAGATCACTCAGAAAGGTAAAAATGTTGAATTTACATCAGATTCAGTTTCAGTAATTGACATGCATGCCAATTCCATCATTGCAATTGGTGAGGTGGATCACAAGTCAAGGTTGTATAAATTCACTAAGTTTTCTAACAATGACTCCTTTATTCTACTTACACATAAGGAGAGTATTTTGCATGCACCTCCAGTGCAACATGCATATACTCTTGTGCTTCCATCAGTTTTAGACATCATAGATGATTCCATACACTCAGATTATGTACATGGAAATAAACAGGTAGTACAGCCAAATAAGAACCCAGCGTTGAAGCTTCAGCAGATGCCCAAGAAGGCACAATTCACACTTCAAGCAACATGAAACCTTGTAGGGAATCCTTTGGATTCTAGGAGGACTCGATCTCAGCATGATGAGCCTTCTCATGTATTTTCATCTTCAGAACCTGTGATGCCCATGCATTGCTATATGGTTCAATCTACCGATCCACAGAACTACAATAGGGTTGTGGGAAATCCATTATGGAAAGAAAAAATTCAGAAGGAGTATGACTCACTCCTACAGAACCAAACTTGGAATCTGGTTCCACTTCCACCAGAAAGGAATATTTTCAGGTGCATATGGGTCCATAATATCAAGAGGTACAAGGCCTGACAGGTTTCCAAAGGACTTCATCAGATCCATAAATGTTTCTACATCTTTACGAAGACTTTCAGTGAGAAATTTTTTTAGAGTTTGCAGGATCATCTTCTAGTGAAGAACACAGTTGCCTAACAACTACCATTTTCTTCTTTTTAAACATTATCTTTTGAGGGGGGGGGTTTGTTCCCACATGGTTTTCCCTCTTTCCTCATTTTTGTTCATTGTTCATTAGTTGCATTGTACATGAGTACCTAAAATGGCCTAGTAGTCGGGACTCATTTTTTACTCCATAGTGATGTTGAGTGGGGGTGTTGGAGAAATTTCTATTTTTGGCAAACTAGTTCAGTGGAAGTAACACTAGTTCAGTGGGAGTTAACTGACTAGTCCTATTTTAGACTTTAACACTAGTTCATTGGGTGTTAACTGACTAGTTCTATTTTATACTTTCTAATCTTAGACCATCACTATTATGCATGCATTCCTAATTATAGGATGCCATTGCCTATATGAGTGAAGAACACTTACTTGATTAGATAATAATATGCATTGATTCTCATTATTCATTGTGTATCATTCCTAATTTTCTTGATAATCTTTGTTTGTGTAGGCTTTAGCTAGATCTCCTGTGCATGTTTCCATGAAACATTGACAATTCAATGATGATGTGTGACACTTGACATCAAGAAGACTTCAAAGAAAATAAGAATGAAATGCAATTTTTCTTTCGATGAAAGCTATCTATAGAAAGGAGAAAGAGATTTCAAGCAATAAATACAAATTACTCTTTGAATGTAATAGGTGTTTAATATATGAGTAAAATAAATTGAAGGATACACAATTCATGCTAAAAAATGAAATCTCAAAAATGCCAATAACCATGCAATTTTGCTCTATAATACAAGATTAGAAATACATCACCCAAAAACTTCAAACCAAATCCTTCAATGAAGAAATATTAGTTTGTTACTATCAAAATCCCTCAAGAAAACAATATAAAATCTTAAATTGAAAAGAACTCAAAGATACAACTATGAGATTATACCCTTTTCAATTTAAAATAAATAAGAAAGAATAAGAAAAACTTCCAGTGGTGAAAATGAAACTCCATATCATTAAGAAGATTGCAAATCAATGAATTAACCAGTCAGAAAACATTCCAAGCATCAGATATAAGACCTGGAAAAGAAAAAAAAATCAAAAGGTAATTTTTTCATAGATTGTCGTGGGTTGCTTTGATAGACAGTGTGTCAGGTCAAGTTGTCAAATGAAGAAGGAATAACATAGTGTGGCAATGTTTCTTTTGTTGGCATGTTTACAGGAAGAGTGTGTTTGTCATTGATGGAAAGAACAACAATGACAATGGTTCCATTTCCAAAGCTCGGGAGAGACAACATTCTCAGACACACAGACGAGACCCAAAAGTCACATGGATCATAGGAGGTAGTTCAAAGGTGGAACCTTTGAAACATTATAATTCTTATAAGTCAGAGAGGCGAGAAAGATCAGGAGGAAGAGCGAGAGTGGATGTTAGATCACCGATCCTAAATACCCGACAACCGTTGGATCATTCTAAGTGGAAGGAAAATATAATCTAGAAGAGAAACATCATAGATAGATCGAACCATCTATCTAAGAACATGATCGATGAACAACATTTGGTTCAGGTCAAAATTTGCGAAGAGGTTACTGTTCAGGGAATATCACTTCGGAAGAATTGGTAACTTGAAAGTCGAATTCCCCGAAGCCTGAAATTTGAAATGAATAAGGACCATTGGATCTGGAGAAAATGTGATGATCGACGTTAGATCAACATTCAGTGACCATAGGAAGAATAGAGGAGAAGTATAGAGTTGATCCATTGGATCTGAGTACCGAGGATCAACAATTGTTGGATCCCGAGATAAATGAACAAAGGTTAAGCCTTTGGATGAGCGTAGGAGAGCGGACTTGTCAAAGTCCCAAAGTCCCGAAGTAAGTAGGGACTGTCCATCGTCAAGACTGACAGGTGATGCACGATCCACAAATCCGGAGCAAATCACTTCGGGAGTTTGTGGTTGGGAAGGAAACATAAGTCCCGAAGCCCCGAAGCCCCGAAGGATGAAAGTCTAAAGTCACTCTCAACCGTCGATCTAAGATACATTTCGAGAGTTAGGACAGCCATTAGATCTGGGAGAAGAACATGTGCCACATGTGGAGATCCATGTCAACAAGACTATGTCAGCAAGGACACATGGTGCAATCAGATAATGACAAGTGTCAAGTTGAATAGGCATTTAAGGTATGTGAAAATCATGAATCTGAGTGACACGCAGTAGCTAATCAGCTCATGACACCTCATCAAGTGATGTAAGAAATTTATGTCACTGCGGGAGTTGTACTTCGGGATTTTTACCACCAACGATTAGCCTAAAGTCTCGAAGTCCTAAACGCCGAATACCTGAAGAATATCTAGACTGTCGGTTTCCAGAAGGACGCATGGTAGAAATTTGTGTAGTTCGGGGAAAAACACTCCGAGAAAAAGCGAGCAAAGAAAGTTAATAATTGAGATTCCCGAACCTCAGAAACCCGAAGTCAATCTCAACCATCCGATTCTGAGAGACACGCGTTAGTCAATTTCTAACTTCGGATAAAATCAAAGGAAGGAGGAAAGGTTGGAAAGTTGAGATTGTCGAACCCTGAATACTCGTAGGGATTGTGACTGTTGATTCGAGAAGGATAGGTGTCATTAGATCACAAGATCTAGGTAAAACGCTCAGAGAGAAGCCGAGCGAGGAGAAACTGAAATCTGAGAATGCCTAAGGGAGAAGTTCCAGAGCGGAGGATAGTCGTTGGATTAAAGAGGACAAATGTTAGCAGATCTTCCATTTTAGAAGATATCCATTTAGAAGAAACGAGAAGTTGAGATTTGAAATCTCTGAAGTCTATAGACCCGAAGGAGATATTGACCATTAATCCTAGAGGGACACGCATCAGTAGATTGTCAACTCCAGAAGATTGACGTACGGAGGAAATCAGGGTTTGAGAGTTGAAAATCCTAAAGCCCAGATCACGAATTAAACCTCAACTATTGATTTAGAAAGGACATATATGAACCGTCAGTTCAGGAGCACCATCAATATCGTGAGATTGATGGTCCCATCACATTGCGAGAATGGAAGGTGCGTGAATGTTAATAATTTGAGGGTGGGCCGCAATCGAAACCACAATTTTGGAGAAAGGACACATGGAGGCTTGAGGTGAATTGTAGGGTGAAAAGTAGTTTGATTCAAACCACCTTTGGACGCACCCAAAATCGCGTGGTCACATGAGATCCTTTCCCAAGGTAATATAAAAAAATGGATCTAGCACTTGCTAGACTGATATTGGGAAGCACCTTTTGAATAGGCGTTTGGTCACCGTCGATGGTCACATGAAGGAAGGGGATTGGAAGCCAAAGAATCCAAAAATGATGGACTATAACTACCAGAGAATATGAAGAGTTACGACTGCAAGAGAAGCCAAAGAATCTCAGGATAATGCCCGCTAATGATGAACATATTTAGTATAATTGCCATGGAAGATGAGGATTTTGCATGATGATCAGGAAGAGGACTAGACGTGAGAAACACATGAAGAACATAAAAGACAACATGATTTTTCGAGAGTGATGCATGTGGGCAGGATGAGACACAATGCATAATCTGAAGGGGAGATTTGTGGCACAGTAAAGAGCATGCAGAGGCAGCGCATAGTATAAAAGGTAGAAGAGAAGCTGGACAATGGTGGTTTTGAGCGTAGGAGGAAAAAGAGCAGAGCATAGAAGCTGAATGATGCAGAAGTAGAAAATAATATAGAAGCTGAAGAAGGAAGAGGAGACATGGAGCTATAACAGACTATATCACAGACATAGAAAGTAAGTAAATTTTTATAATATTCAATCAGGGTGGTAGGGTGGTGCTAGGCAGGATTGCAGTCCTCTAAATTCTGGTTGGTGCTAGAAGATATTCTGGGAGTTGGTTCTTCCATCTAGTGGGTTCTAGAGAAATATGAGAGTTGGTGCTCTCTGCAAGTTGTAGATTTCTATCAGAGGCTGTAGCCTCATATTTGAGTTGGATCTCAAAGACTATGATGTATAAGAAATTTGGAGCTTGATTGACATCCTAAGAAGAAGAGGTTTTCACCCTTATGGGTTTCCTCATGAAAATCAATGTCTCTGTGTGTTCTTTGTGATTGATAAAATATTGTATATCTATGCATGTTAAGTTTAAGCAACACATAAAATAATAATTTGGAAAGAATATGAAAATAACAGGAAACATTTCAAGCTTATGTACATAACTGATTCACCCCCCCCTCTCTCAATTCTATTTCCAACAATTGGTATCAGAGCTGGTGTCTTTGATCAAAGGTAGATCCATAAGCTTGAACATGACTAGTCATGATGGAAGTTCAACTAATAGACCCCCTTTGTTTGATGGAACACACTTTTCCTTTTGGAAAATAAGAATGAGAACACATTTAATGTCTTTGGGTGTTGATGTTTGAGATGTCGTTGAAACAGGATATGTGAAGCTTGTAGTTTTGTCCTAAAAAAATGATAAGCTGGAGTTTAGCTGTAATGCAAAAGAAATGAATTCCATTCTCAATGGACTTGCTGAAGCCGAGTTTGTCAAAGTCATGCACTATGATTCAACAAAGGTTATGTGGGACAAGATGATAAGTAGTTATGAAAGTAATGAAAAGGTGAAAGACGCAAAACTTCAGACTCACGGACTGAAATTTGAGTAGTTAAAGATGCATGAAGACAAAACTATCAGTAGGTACTTCTTACTTATAGAGGAACTTGTCAACACTATGAAAGGCCTAGGTGAAACGATTGATGAATGTTTTCTAGTCCATAAAATATTAAGATCTCTTCTTGATAGATTTAACTTAAAAGTCTCTTCTATAGAGGAAATAACTGATCTCAAAACGTTGACAGTAGATCAACTTCTTGGAACCCTATCTGCGAATGAAATGAGAATCACCAAAGGTAAATCCACTACAAGAGAGGCATATTTAAAAGTAGAGAAAAACACAGACTCCGATATATATGATATTGAAGCAAATTTTGTGAGAAGACTGAAGAAAGGATCAGGCAAATACAAAGGTAAGATGCCCTTCAAATGTTTCAACTGTGGTAAGACAGGTCATTTTTCATCTAAGTGTCCTCACAAAAGAAAGGATCAGACATATGACGATGAAGAGAAGCACAAACACAAGAAGGTCTATAAAGAGAATAATTTTAAGAAGAAAAGCCTTTGTGTAAACAATTATGATGATCCCTTAGATGATGAAAGCAATGACTCTTCTATTGAAGATAAAATAAATGATATCATGTTAATAGATTTAAAATATCTAAACACTGAAGATGCATGAAGTGAGTTCGATTATTGTGAAGCAATAGTAGATCTTGAAGGAGAACTTGTCAGTGCCATGGAAGAGATTGATAGATTCAGAGAAAAGAAAAGAAAAGAAAAATAATTACTACTCAGGTATGAGAAAACATGCAATGAACCATCTGAAGAAATTTCTCTGTTAAAGGTTAATTTAGAATAAGATAATAATATTGAAGATGTCCTCAAACAACAATTAAAGGAAGTTGAAACAAAAGGTGAAAAATTGGAAGTTGAAGTAGTGACTGTCAAAAAAGATCTAGAGAAATTTCAGGCCTTATATCATCAGAATCTGACAAGTATTAAAGCCTCAGAAGGATTAGCCTCCATTTTGAATCAGAAAATAAATTCAAAGTTGAAAACTAGTTTGGGTTATGAAGAAGGATCAAGTAGTGGTCATCCAAGCAATAAAGAATCCATCAAGTTTGTCAAATCTACAACCATTGACAAAAACAAACCTGCAGAAACAAAGGAAGAGAATCAGCCGCCAAGGAGGAGTGAAGGAAAAGCTACCAGAACTGAATATGTAGAACAAATAAAATATACACCCTCTACTTAAGGAAATCATCAACATGGAATAAATCGACCTGCTCAAAGAAGGCAACCATTTTCCAGGTACAAAGATTTTTTCTATGGATATTGTTTTTACTGCTCTAACTTTGGCCACAAAGATGTAAATTGTTCTTTAAGATTTAGACATGAGMAATCAAGACAACCAAGGAATAAATATCTKCCACAACAAAGAATGAGACAACCAAGTAATARACAACCACATAATTCAAATCATGTGATGGCTGGGAAAAGGACGCAAATTACACATAACAATCATTATGATATTTTATTTAATGAACTAGAATGTTACATCTRCCATAATTATGGACATAAAGTTGCAGAYTGTCGCTTAAAAAACTATAAGCTAGATTCAAATCACATAGCTGAAAATGTCAAGGTTTGGAAGAAGAATGAAGATAACAAGTGTGCATTAGTGTTGTCAGCTCAAAGACAAAAAAACACCTGGTATATTGACACCAGATGCTCCAATCATATGACAGGTGACAAAAGTAAGTTCCTATTACTCAAAGAAAATAAATCAGGGAGTGTGACCTTTGGAAATGATGCTCCAGGAAAGATTAGAGGTAAAGGTCTAATAAGATTAAGTAATGGAAGAAGAAAATCTCAAGATGTATTATTTGTTGATGGTTTAAAGCATAATCTTCTTAGTGTCATTCAGATATGTGACAGAGGATGTGAAGTCACTTTCATTGCCAAGAATTGTAAAATAAAGACAGTAAACACATGAAATCTGATTGCAAAAGGGGTTAGAACTGAAAACAATGTATATGTTCTGAAGGAAGATAAGGAGAAATGTCATTTAATAAAATTTGATGAATGTTGGTTAAGGCACAGAAGGCTTGGACACCTGAATTTTGATCATATTGTCAAACTGAATAATGAAGGCGTTGTGAAAGACCTTCCAAGAATATCTAAGCCTAATAACTTTGTATGTGAATCTTGTCAAATGGGGAAGTTGACCTGTGCTCAATTAAAATCAAAGAGTTTCACATCTTCATAGAGGCCACTTCAAATTGTTCATATGGATCTATGTGGACCATCACGGAAGGAAGGAACTAGAGGAGAACGTTACTTTATGCATTGATGACTTCTCCAGACTTACGTGGGTTGCCTTTCTGAGAGAAAAAAATTTGATTCATTTGAGAAGTTCAAAACATTTAAGGTGTTAGTTGAGAATCAGACAGGAAGTGAGTTAAAGGAAATTCGCTCAGACAGGGGAGGAGAATTTATGTCAAGAGATTTCAAATAATTCTGTGACAGACATGGAATTAAAAGAGAATATGCTATTCTAGGTACTCCTCAACAAAATGGAGTTGTAGAATGCCAAAATAGATCAGTTCAACAGATGGAAAGGGCTATGATGAGTGAAAGGGACATTTCACAAACCTTCTGGGTGGAGGTTGTTCACACAACTGTTCATATTCTAAACAAAGCGCATCTAAGGCCGGACAATGATAAAACTCCATATGAATTGTGGTTTGGTCGACATGCATCAATCAATCCCTTCAAAGTATTTGGAAGTAAATGCTACATCAAGAATAATGATGATAATATGGGAAAATTTGATAGTAGAGATGATGAAGGTATATTCTTAGGATATGCAATGAAAAGTAAAGGATATAGATGCTTTAACAAAAGAATGAATAAATTAGCAGACTATATTGATGTTCGAATTGATGAAGAATCTGGACTATAAAAGATCAATAGAGAATAAGCACTAAGACAGATGAAAAAGATGATGAGAATAATGAAAATGAAGAGCAACAAATCTCAGAGTCACAAGAATATGATGAAGCAGGTGGAGAAGAGACACCCAGGCAAGAAGAGTCAGGACAACAATCAACATCAAATCCTTCCTCCAGAATTACTCAAAAGAATCACCCTAAAAGTCAGATAATTGTTGAGAAAGACAAAGGTGTAAAAACCAGGAGGAGGATACTCAAATACATCGAGCAATCACATATAGCCTCCATATCCATGGTGGAACCCAAGAACTTTAATGAAGGTAGTGAAGACGTAAATTGGTTAAAATCAATGAATGAGGAACTGGACCAAATTGAAAAGAATGACACTTGGGAACTCGTTCCTAGACCAACAAATAAAATGTAATAGGATCCAAATGGGTCTACAAAAATAAGATGAGCGAGAAAGGAAATATTGTAATAAATAAGGATAGATTGGTCTACAAAGGATATGCTCAAATATAAGGACTAGATTTTGATGAAACATTTGCGCTTGTATCAATATTAGAAGCTATTAGAATTTTTCTTGCCTATGCTTGTCATAAAAATTTTAAAGTCTATCATATGGATGTCAAGTCATCTTTTCTAAATGGAGATCTAAAAGAAGAAGTCTATATGGAACAACCAGATGGTTTCAAACTGTTAGATAACCTTGACTTTGTTTGCAAGATGAAGAAAGCCTTATATAGGCTGAAACAAGCTCCTCGTGCCTAATATTATAGACTGGATAAGTATCTTCAAGACAAAGGGTTCAAGAGAGGAACATTTGACAACAATCTATATATCAAAATAGAGGGTAATGATTTTCTCATTGTGTTGGTCTATGTAGATGACATCATCTTTG
>ML821810.1:64789-100030 GCA_009831015.1 Picea engelmannii | reverse complement strand
AAACTTGGAGGTAAAATATACTGCACTGTTGGCACAGGGGCAGACCCAGGGTTCAGCTCCAAGAGAGCACCAAAAAACCTTAACTACTGGCCCTTTCGGAAACACCTCTGAAGTAGATGCAGTCTCACCCAAATAAGTTATGAGGGGGTTGCAGGACAGAGATGTCTACAACCAAGGGGAATATCAAGTGGATCTAACATAAGGGAAGCACAACATTCATATACCACTTATCATTTTAGATCTACTCTGCACATCTACTTATCAGATCTAACATAGTATTGCAATCACAGTATATCAATGACAGAGACATAATATCAGTCACACACAACAAAAAATATACGTGGTTCACCCTCTCTCTAGGGCTACATCCACATAACTGTGCTATAATATATTAAGGTAAAGCATATAGTTCTTGTCTACGCTCTTAACTAGCATATCTTATTTCTTCTCCTCTCTTTCTCTCCCCTCCCTATGCACCCAGCTACAAGGTTGATATTCACACCCAACTGATGATCTTACAATACTAGAAGGATCTCACATTTAGCACTTCTCTCTCACATAATAGTAATTTCTCACACAACAATAATACTGCTAGATTGACAATAATATCGTACCAACCCAAACTAGGTCCTCATGACCTTTATTTATACATTACAATCACTTCACCGACATCCTTAGGCCGAAACCTAGGTGTCCAAAACCCTAGATACCAAAACCTAGGTGTCTAAAACCCTAAGTCAACTTGACCCGTGTTTTTTGAGATTCACCAGTCTGTCTTTCCTTTCTTCTTGCATGGTGCTCCAAAGCATATAACAGTGGATTTTTCCACTTGTTGAGTTGTCCATGATTCTTCTTCCTTATTGATCTGTCATCCTTGATCTCCTCATCCAATGACTTGCTTTCTTGGACTTTGCTCCATCGTTTCTGCTATTTTTCTTATTCGACCCAATAACAGTCACTGCGTCTTGCACAAAGTTTACATTTTTTCCTTTTCTTCCTTGATCTTTGCTTACTTCCATAACCAAGGGCCAAAAATCCCCCAACACTCACCTGTGACTCATCCCGAGGCACTTCATATCTGAGCTTCCTATTTTACTTCGACTCTAGATTGCGTAATGCAACCTCTACTTTCTATTCAATCCCTCCTCTTTTTCCCTTGTGCAGACTGTCTTTTCTGTGTCTGGTACCCAGTTTCAACTGCCCCTGGTACCTAGACCCTTTTCTTCTTTCTTTTACTAAGAGTTGCAAGGCAGTTGGTTGTCATAAACTTCAGTCATCTTCCATTCACTAATCCTTCCTTCCACTCCCCATTCAGAGTCTTCAACTGCGCAGCTCCTCCCTCAGTAACATAAGTGATCTCGTATGGCCCTAGCCAATGCATTATGAACTTCCTAGGATGTTTTATGAACTTTTTGTGATATACCAGTACTAGATCACCTTGTTTGAATGCCTTCTTCTTGATGTCCCTATCATGATAGGCCTTCTCTCTTTCCTTATGAACCTGCTGATGGAGTCCTGCAATGAATCTATCTTCCTCTAATTCAACAAACTATGAAAGCCTCTCTTGAACAACACCAGGGTCATCCATATATGTAAAGGTAGAAATTCTTAGGCTTGGTACCAGATATTCCATTGGAACAACAACTTCAAGACCATAAACCAACTTGAAGGGGGTCTGCATTGTCAGCTTCTTACAAGTGGTCCTATAGGCCCATAATACTGTTGGTACTCTTAAATCCCAATCATCCCTGTTCACACTGCAAATCTTGGTTAGTGTTGTTTCCAAAATCTTGTTGAATGCTTCAACTTTCCCATTTTCTTGTGGATGGTAGGGTGTTCTCTTCTGATGGTGGATTGAAAATTCTTCAGTCAAGGCTTAAACTGTCTTATTAATGAAATATGTTCCTTGATCACTCATAAGGATCTTTGGGCATCCATACCTGGTTATGATGTCATCAAATATGAAGCGTGCAACTGTAGTTTCACTACAGTCCTTGACTTCTCTTGCTTCAACCCATCTAGTCAAGTACTCTGTCACAGTAATTATGTACCTTGCTCCTGTACGCTTTCCTAGTGGGTTTATAGGTCCAACAAAGTCAATGGCCCATTTCTCAAATGCTTGTAGGTTCAGTTGTGGTGCCAATGGAATTTCATCTCTTCTGGATGGTTTCCCAACTCTTTGGCATACATCGTGGGCTTTGGAATAGTCTTTAGCATATCTGTGTAAGGTAGGCCACCAAAGGCCAGCTTTCAGAACCTTCCACGCAGGCTCTTTTCCTTCATAATGTCCTCCTGTGATGCCTTCATGAGACTCTGTGAGGATTAGTGGGCATTATTCCTCCATAACACATCTTCTCAATATCTCATCAGGTCCCATCTTGTATAGATGTCCAACTATAAGTGATAAGTCTGCAACATGCACTACTAGTTGTTTCTTCTAAGGAATTGTGTATTCACTAGGTTCCATTCCTGTTGATAGGAACTGGACTATATTTGCGAAGTGGTCATTAATATTTGTAATGGCCAATAGTTGTGCATATGTTAGTGCATCCTCCAAACTGGCCGACTCTTCACCATGTTCCAACCTTGACAAGTGATCAAGACCTTTGTTCATTATCCATGGCTTTACTATGATCTCAAAATCATACTTCTGAAATAGAAGAATCCATATGCATATTATTCCCCCCAACACTGGCTTGTTGACTAGGTATTTCAACACAGAGTGATCAGTAAACATTTTAAGGTGTCCTCCCAACATGTAGTGGCGAAATTTATGCAATGCATACACCATGGCTAACCCTCCTCTCTCAGTGGTGGTGTAATTAATATTAGCAGTTGATAGCTTCCTGCTAGCAAAGGCTAACATGTGGTAAATATATCCTTCTCCCGAATGTGCTAACACAGCTCCTAAAGAAATGGAAGATGCATCGACATGCACATGAAACTCCTTGGTCCAATCTGGGAAAACGGGAATGGGTGCAGTAACCATTTTCTGTTTCAGTGTGTTGAAGCTCTGCTGGCATTCTTCTGTCCAACTAAACTGACATAATTTTTTCAACAGCTTATCCATGGGCATTGTAATCTGAGCATATCCCTTAATGAACTTCCTGTAGTATCTTGTGTGTCCTAACACAGTGCACAACTTCTTTACTGAAGTAGGAGGGGGTAGATCAACTATAATGGCGATCTTGGATGGATCTACCAACAATCCTCGCTTACATACAATATGACCTAACATAACTCCGAATGGTGAAAAGAAAATACATTTCTTCAGGTTCAAAGCAATTTGACACTTCCTGCATTTATCCAACATTATCCTTAGACATTCAATATGATTCTTCAATAAACTAAAAATAGTCCAATCATCAAAATATGCTTCTAGAAATTTATGCATAAATTCCTTGAATGCTTCGACCACCAACCTAGAAAATATTGCTGGGGCATTCTTTAATCCAAATGGCATCACTATATACTGATAGGATCCCCACTCTATTGCAAATGTGGTCTTATGGCGATCTTCCTTGGCAATCCGGATCTGACGGTATCTGGAAAATCCATTTGTAAAAGAATATACTTCTTGGCCTCCCACATTATCTAACACTTCGTGAGTGAATGGTGTAGGGAAGGGGTCATGCAGACAAGCATCATTCAACTTCTTGATATCTACGCATATCTTGATCTCTCCTATCTTCTTGTCTTGTACCACCATAGGGCTAATCCATTCTGACTCTTCGACAGACTCTATAATCCTTGCTTCCAACATTCTGTCGAGCTCAATTTTCACTTTTTCCTTATATTTAGGGTTTAGTATGTACGGTCTCTATTTAACTGGTCTAGAATCTGGATTTAAAGGAATCCTCATCTCACCCATAGGCCCTTTAATTCCCTTCATATCAGTGAACTTGGTTGGAAACAAGTCCTGATATTCATGTAGTAAATCTATAGTTTTTTCAATGGTAGAAACATCCCAATAATCTCCAACATGTGCAGACTTTGGTGTCTGCTCTGTTCCAATATTGACCTTCTTAATCTTAATCAACTATCCAATAAATGGTATCTCAACTCCTAGTCCTTCCATATCTCTTTGGCCTTCTGTTTTTGCAATGTTCACCTTCCTCAGATCATTGTCCTTATCAGAATTGATGGTGTAACAACCTTGTAGTTTCTGGAGAGGTGCAATCCATTTGTCCTCTTCCTGTTCTAAGGGAAGGCTAGATACCTCCTTGAATATTGTCTATCTCACAATCTATAATGCTTGATCTACTGAAGGATATTGACTTTCAAATAAGAAGGTGGTTACAAAATTCTGAGTCATACCTTTCCAATCTGTAGTGATGAGGCACAACTCTGCTTGAAGGTACCAATTGATAGGTTTTGTGTCCAGTATGTTGATAAATTTGTGTACCCATTGTTCTTGAGGAACATTGCTCCAGACTTCCTCACAGCTTCTCATATGGTCATTTGGGCAGCTTTGACATGTGTATCAAACTTTGCAACCTTCTACTTGTGTTGAGAAGTGCATTGTCATCATAGTACGACACTGTATCCAATCTGTAATGTTACTTTTGGTGCCCCCCACCATCTTGATGGTGTGTATTTTAAGGCCTCATCCATCACCAACAGTCTTTGTTTCAATGGTACACTCTCTTTCAAGTCTGACAAGAAGGTTTCTAAAGGATTTAGACCATCAAAGGTGGGTAAGTTACTTATGGTTGTGTCGATCTAGTGAACTTCTATGGTTAGTCTAGCACATCTTTTTGTAGATGCTTTATACCTTTTATTTTTCCAGTTCTCCGGTGCTTCTTCTGAGTCTGATAAACATGCACTATCACTTCGCTAGATTAAGTTTCCATTGACTGTGGGATTAATGTAATCCTGTTGTCTGGCTATTAATTTGTATATGTTTTCCAGTTCGTATGCGCGGTCTTCTTCTTTGATAGGTTCTGTGTACCATTGACCTTCATCTGGATATAAGGGTGCGATGACCCTAAGGCCATCTCTTTCAAAAGTCATACATATTTTATTTAAATCAACCACAGTGGAATTATTAAAGGCCCAATCAATTCCTAATAGTGCGGGGAAAGGGAAGCTATCATCAACTATCTCAATTACCTCAAAATCTGCAAATGTTCTTACTCCATCAATGTCCACAGGGACATGTTCTAATCTGCCAAAAGGGCTTACAACTTGTTGGTTGGCCATCTTAATCCTGATAGGGGAATAAATCAACTTCGGTTTTCCCATATGTGCCCAGGTTTGCTTCATCATGACATTGACCTCCGACCCTAAGTCAAGGACTACATAATCTATCTCATACTCTCCTATTTGAGAATTCAAATGTAATTCCTTATTTGTCCTTCTCTTCTTACTGATTTAGTGTACTTTCCTATTCAGTATGGGGTCTATCTTTCCTAGTTCATATTGTCTAATTAAATTTTGTAACTCTTGTACAATGCTTTCATCCTGAATCAACTTAATACAAGTATATAGAAATTCCATGAGCTTGCTTACCTCTCTTCCTTCTTTTGGTGAAGTAGACTGATCGAATGCCAGAGGCATTCCATATTCTCTGACTTCTAGTCTTGTCTTTGATGAGGAACCTTGGTATCCTCTGAATTCATTTCTTGCTTCCTCAAACGTTTGTCTTTCTTTCTTTGCATCAAGAATTTGTGTCTTCTCTGTAGCCTTCTTGATTCCCGAATCTTTTGTAGTCTTCCCTTGGGTTATTCTGTCATATCCTGTAACAGAGCCTCCTCTGGTTATAAAAATGACTCTAGGGTATTCTCCGTGAGGCTCAACATATATTAGTTTCACTTGTGGGTTTTGTTGGGGTCCTCATCTCTCCTGAAGCTTAGATAACAACATAGGAAAATCTTCTATAACATGTTCAAACGAGCTACAGTAGTTGCACATAGTACAAGGGTTCTGAAAATCCCTTGCGAGGTGTCGTGGTTGTGCGCAATTATAACAGATTATTTGTCCTCGGCCTCAACCCATTCCTCCTCCTCGTCCTCGTCCTCTGAATCCACTGTGAGGATTAAATTTTCCTCTCCCAGGGGAGTTGTACTGCATAGAGTTTCCTTCTTGTTATACTTCACCTTGAATCTTGTATATGTCTCTTGACCTTTCATGCATGAGATCATAAGCACTACAATATCTCTCATCATGTCCTACGGACTTACAAAATGTACAATACAAATTTGTAGGTGTCTGAACATAATTTTTCATGTAGTAGCACTCACCAGGGTGATGTATGTTTTTGCATACCTCGCACCAAGGTAAGGTGACTTGCTTCAAAGGGCTCGAAGTTCCAGAAGCCAAGTATTCATTGAATAGGGGATAGTTCTCCTTGTCATGGCCTTCTGATCTGCATATGACACACCCGATATCTTCTCTTTTATATTTTCCCTTATCTTTCTTCATATCTTCGACCTGCAAAGACAAACTAGTTACCTTTGATCTGGCTCATACCTGAGCTAGATTCTCCCATAGGGGCTGATTCTAGCTTCATGGTGATATCCAGTGCCTCAGACTACGAAGAAAACTTTTTTTGCATCAGAGGAAATTTGAGGTGTGGTAAGAGGGCAGGAATGAACCATTCTTTGTTCTATTCATCTGGGATCCGAAAATTCAATCGACATGTTAAGGTTTTGAATCTATGATCGAATTCCCAAACAGGTTCGGACACCTTCTGCTTGATCTCTTTCAGCTCTGTAATACATTGTGACTCTGACTTGGGTTTCTTTAACTCTGCAATAAACACATTCTTAATATGATTCAGTGTCTTAGGCTATGCAAGTCCCTGAACAAGCTTCATGTACTAGCCCAGTTTGCAACCCCTTAGAGTGGTACTGAACTGTGTTCTTTTGACAGCTTCATCAGAGACATTTTTAATATTCCATACAGCTTCACATAGGAACCAATGCTGATCAAGATCTTCAAATCCATCTCCCCTAAAGATATGGAGCCTCGTCTCATCTTCCATAGATCTTCCTGGGGTTACTGACTGAGTATGTTGTGGACTACTATTGACAGTTCTCTGGGTACTCTGGTGGCTAGCATTACTCTGATTTCTTAATACTACTGAATCGAGAGGGGGGATAACAGTACTTACTTCAATGGTCTGTGCAGTTCCTGAAGTTTCAAGTTCTTCTCAGCAAATCTCTTTAGCTTTCCCTTCCTCTGTCCCAGTAGGTTCTAAATGCTCCTCATCTGTTAGATTTGCCTCTTCTCCACTATAGAAATCCTTGTCTCCATAGTTCTACTTAAATAGGTTCACAAGGTGAACTTCCCTAAACACTCTCCCGCTGCGCGTATGTCCAGCTTTTGTGTCACTGTCGCTGTCCGAATTTTTGAAAATTAGCCTTTCTAGATCCCATCACTCTACTATATATTCAAGATGTTCTTCTCATTCAATAGAATCTTAAGTCTCAACTTCAGGAATTGTAAAAATTTTCCTTTGGGTCCCTTGAATAAGTATCTCTCAGCTTGGTTGTATGATTCTACTCTGTCAACAACAAACTCTATGATGTATCTTCCAATGGTGCTATCCAACCAGTGATCTACTGCTCGTGATATGGCGTTATCAACTCTTTTGACCTTCTTGATCAGCTCCGTCGTCCAAACCACAGGAGGTCTAGATCGACTCTCGAACTGGGTATCTGCTAATATAGCTAGCCACTCATACAACTCCTGATGGATTCCCCCAAATAATATCTCATGTATATCGGTAAATATATATTTCTCCAACCAATCCTTTGAACTAAGATTAGGGTTTTTGTTTTAGGATTTAGCGAAATCCTTTTCTTGATCCTCTATCCACTTTTGAATCTATGTCTTTGATGGGAACCACCTTGAAATTCCCTCAAGAAGATTCTTGTCCCAGAAATGAAACCATTTGTTGGCACAGGGGAAGACCCAGGGTTCAGCTCCAAGAGCGCACCAACAAGCCCTAACTACTGGCCCTTTCAGCAACACCTGCGAAGTAGATGCAAGACAAAGATGTCTACAACCAAGGGGAATATCAAGTGGATCTAACACAAGGGAAACAAAACATTCATATACCACTTATCATCTTATATCTACTCTGCACATCTACTTATCATATCTAACATAGTATTGCAATCACAGTATATCAATGATAGAGACAGAATACCAGTCACACACACAAAAAAATATACGTGGTTCACCCTCTCTCTAGGGACACGTCCACAAAACTGTGCTATAATATATTAAGGTAAAGCATACAGTTCTTGTCTGCACTCTTAATTGGAATATCTTCTTTCTTCTCCTCTCTTTCTCTCCCCTCCCTATGCACCCAACTGCAGGGTTGATCTTCGCACCCAGCTCAAGATCTTACAATACTAGAAGGCTCTCACACTTAAAACTTCTCTCTCACACAACAATAATATCTCACACAACAAAAATACCACTAGATTGACAATAATATTGTACCAACCCAAACTAGCTCCTTGTGACCTTTATTTATACATTACAATCACTTCATCGACATCCTTAGGCTGAAACCTAGGTGTCCAAAACCCTAGATACCAAAACCCTAGGTGTCTAAAACCCTAAGTCAACTTGACCCGCATTTTTCAGGCTTCGCCAACTTGTCTTTTCTTTCTTCTCGCGCGGTGGTCCAAAGAATATAACGGTGGATTTTTCCACTTGCTRAGTTGTCCACGATCCTTCTTCCTTGATGATCTGTCATCCTTGATCTCCTCATCCAACGAATTGCTTTCTCGGACTTCGCTCCATCTTTTTTTCTATTTTGATTACTTCGACCCAATAATAGTCAYTGCGTCTTGTGCGAAGTTCGCATTTTTTCCTTTTCTTCCTTGATCTTCGCTTTCTTCCATAACCAAGGGCCAACATGCACCGATCACAATTCATTGTGATAATACTAGTGTAATTAGTGTGTCAAAGAATCTTGTATTTCACTCCAAGACCAAGCATATACCCATCAAGTATCACTTCTTGAGGGAACATGTGACCAACATTGTTGTTTCTTTGCATTATATTCCATCCAAAGATCAGATTGTTGATATCTTCACTAAACCGCTTGCAAAATCTTAGTTTGAGTATCTACGCCAGAAGTTGGGCRTGACCCTGTTATCAAGCTAAATAATCTATTTGATYAGGGGGAGAGTGATCCTAGTATATCTGATCAGGGGGAGCACAAATTCACTCTCTRGTTTCTTTGACATTGATGTCAAAGGGGGAGAAAAAGGTGTTGACTGGATGYTGTAGTTGGAAGTCTAAGCAGAATAGTGCAGCCTTTCAGGGTTTCCATCAATGCCAAAGGGGGAGATTGTTGGCATGTTTACAGGAAGAGTGTTCTTGTCATTGATGGAAAGAACAACAACAATGATGGTTCCATTTCCAAAGCTAAGGAGAGACAACGTTCTCAGATACACAGACAAGACCCAAAAGTCACAGGGTTCACAGGAGGTAGTTCAAAGGTGGAACCTTTGAAATGTTGGAATCATTCTAAGTCAGAGAGGTGAAAAATCTCATGAGGAAGAGAGACAGTGGCTGTTGGATCACCAATCCTGAATAATTGACAACCATTGGATCATTATAAATGGAAGGACATGATAATCTAGAATAGCAACATCGTATATAGATCAAGTCATCAATCTAAGAACATGATCGACGAACAACATTTGGTTAAGGTCAAATGTTGCGAGGAGGTTACTGTTCGGGGAATCTCACTCCAGAAGAATTGGAAAATTGAAAGTTGAATTACCCGAAGCCTGAAATCCGAAATGAATAAGGACCATCATATCTGGAGAAAATGCGATGAGCGTTAGATCAGTGTCCAGTGACCAGAGGAAGCACAGAGGAGAAGTACAGAGTTGATCCATTGGATTTGAGCATTGAGGATCAACAGTCATTGGATCCCAAGATAAATGCACAAAGGTTAATTCTTTGGATGAGCGTAGGAGAGCAGACTTGTCAAAGTCCCGAAGTCCCAAAGTAAGAAGGGACCATCCATCATCAAGGCTGATAGGTGGTGCATGATCCACAACTCCGGAGTGAATCACTTCGAGAGTTTGTGGTTGGGAAGGAAACAAAAGTCCCAAAGTCTCGAAGGATGAAGGTCCGAAGTCATTCTCATCCGTTGGTCTAAGATACATTTTGAGAGTTAGGACAATCGTTAGATCTGGGAGAAGAACATGTGCCACATGTGGAGATCCACATTAGAAAGACTATGTCAGCAAGGACACGTGGAGCAATCAGATAATGACAAGTGTAAATTTGAATCGACATTTAAGGTACCTGCAAATCATGTATCTAAGTGACACATGGAAACTACTCAGCTCATGGCACGCCATCAAGTGACATAAGAAAGTTACATCACTGCCGGAGTTTTACTTTGGGAGTTTTACCACCAGTGATTAGCCTAAAGTCCCGAAGTCCTGAACACTGAATACCCGAAGAAGATCCAGACCGTCGGTTTCTAGAAGGATGCGTGGTAGAAATTTGTGCATTTTAGGGAAAAAGAAAGAAAATAAAGTTGAGAATTGATATTCCTGAACCCCGGAAACCCAAAGTCAATCTTAGCCGTCAAATTATGAGAGACACACGTCAATCAATTTCTAACTCTGGATAAAAGCAAAGGAAGGAGGAAAGGTTGGAAAGTTGATATTGTCGAACCCAGAATACCCGAAGGGATTGTGACCGTTGATTCAATAAGGACACATGTCATTATATCACAAGCTCTGGGTAAAATGCTTAGAGGGCAGCCGAGCAAGGAGAAACTAAAATATGAGAATGCTGAAGGGAGAAGTCTCAGAGTGGAGGATAACCTTTGGATTAAAGAGGACATATGTTAGCATATCTTCCATTTCGGAAGGCATCCAGTCATAAGAAATGAGAATTTGATATTTGAAATCTTCAAAGTCCGAAGACCCGAAGGAGATCTCAATTGTTAATATGAGAGGGATACACATCAGTGGATTTTCAACTCTGAAATATTTATGTACGAAGGAAAGCAGGGTTTGAGATTTGAATCTCCCGAAGCCTGGATCACAAATTAAACCTCAGTCATTGATTTAGAAAGGACATATCTGAACCGTTAGTTTAGGAGCACTGTCAAGATCGTGAGATTGATGGTCCCATCGCATTGCAGGAATGGAAGGTGCATGAACATTAATAAGTTGATGGAGGGCCACAATCGAAACCATGGTTTTGGAGAAAGGACACGTGGAGGCTCGAGGTAAATTGTGGGGTGAAAAGTAGTTTGATTCAAACCACCTTTGGACGTGCCTACAATCATGTGGTCACATGAGATCATTGCCCAAGGTCATATCTAAAAATGGATCTAGTTCTCACTAGACTGATATCGGTAAGCACATTTTGAATAGGCGTTTGGTCACTGTCGGTGGTCGTGTGAAGGAAGGGGCTTGGAAGCTAAAGAAGCCAAAAATGACTTTTTGTAACTACTAGAGAATATGAAGAGTTACGTCTGCCAGAGAAGCCAAGGAATATCAGGATAACTCCCGCTAATGATGAACATATTTAGTATAAACACCAGGGAAGATGAAGAGTTTGCATGATGATTAGGCAGAGGACTAGAGGTGAGAAAAACATGCAGAACAAAAAAGACAATGTGATTTTTCAAGAGTGATGCATGTGGGAAGGATGAGACGTAGTGCATAATCTGAAGGGGAGGTCCATGGAACAGTAAAGAGAATGTAGAGGAGAACATAGTATAAAAGGAAGACAAGAAGCTGAACAACGGTGGTGTTGAGCACAGGAGGAAAATGAGCAGAGCATAGAACTGGAACGATGCAGAAGCAAAACAAAGTATAAAAGCTGAAGAAGGCAGAGGAGACATGGAGTTGTAACATACCATATCAGAGACAGAGAAAGTAAGTAAATTTTTGTAAGATTCAATCAGGGTGGTAGGGTGGTGCTAGGGAGGATTGCAGTCCTCTAAATTCTATTTGGTGCTAGAATATATTCTGGGAGTTGGTGCTTCCATCTAGTGGGTGCTAGAGAAATCTGAGAGTTGGTGCTCTCTGCAAGTTGTAGCTTGCTATAAGAGGATGTAGCCTCATATTCGAGTTGTAGATCAAAGACTATGATGCACATGAAAGTTGGAGCTTTATTGGCATCCTAAGAAGAAGAGGTTTTCACCCTTATGGGTTTCCTCATGAAAATCAGTGTCTCTATGTATTCTGTGTGATTGATCAAATATTATATATCTATGCATGTTAAGTTATCAACAACACATAAAATAATAATCTGGAAATAATATGAAAATAACAAGAAAAGTTTCAAGCTTATATACATAACTGATTCACCCCCCCCCCCTCAGTTATATTTCCAACATCTTTGTACCTCAAACAAGGGTGCGACAAGGTTAGTTGTAATGAGCATAAGAATGCTACAGTGCGACAATGTCGCTTTGTATATCAAAAGAGGACGTGACAAGAAACTAAAACTCAGAAAAACAAAAATTTGCTGAGACTCTTCGGTGGAATTTTAGATTAACTGATCATACAAGGCCAAGTGATGAATCAAAAAGACTCAAATAGGACACAAGAAGCAAACTAGGAGAAAAAATCTAGAAAATCACTCCCCAGTATGGTCTCCATTTTTGTTGTGGATAAATTTGTAAATGTGGACATAAAAAAATCTCCCTAGTTAGAGAACCTGAAACTAGAACAAAACACAACAATATAAATTCCTTTCCTTAGATTTTAGAATCGAAATAAGAATAGATAAGTAGATCATACCTTTTTATCTGAAGTTTTCTTTCGTTAATTGAAGCTCCAAATTCGATCCCAAAGTCTTTTGCTATAGTTCTATGTAGGAATCAAACAGAACAAGTGAAAACAACAATGCAACACATATTTCGATAAATCTATGTAGATGGCTAAGGAAACACACAATAAATATGATATACAAGATTTATAGGAAAGGGAAAATATAACTGCATTAATAAATTAAGAAGTAACTTACAACCAAGCCTTGGCATTGACAAACTCCTTCCAGTATTCCAATGCTTCAATACCCGTGCAACCTCCATGAATTCCATCACCATCTCTTGAGCACTTTGGAATGAGTAAATCTCTTAGAGACAAAATGAGACTCACAATATCTCAATAAAAAATCAGAAGTTACTCTCAATTCACCATTAATTAATTCCTCTTTACTTCTTATTCTAATTAGCCTTTCCCTTTAGAAGATGCTCCATTTATAGATTGGAGACGAATCCATGAGTAGATTAGGATGAGAGGTTAGGATGTCAATAAATCAGGAGATATGGGTGAGATCCAAACCGATCGACAAACATCTCATCATCGAAACTTCTCTTCTAGAAGCTTCGAGAATTTCTTCATTTTTCCCATGTATAGAGGTTGTCGTACCCTTAAACCTCAACAAAAAGTGACATTTTTGTACCTTCCAGTGATGCAACATGCAATAAGTTAAGTTTTCACACCTTTATAGAAAGAAACATGTGACAAATTTGTAATTTAGGGATTTTTTAGAGTTGATCCTTCCCAAGAAGACTTTCTCTCAGTTTTCTTCCAAATTTCTATGCTTTAGATGTCAGAGAATAGGCAATATCACTTGCTGCGACAAAATTTTGTATAATACCAACTCCTTGTACCCTTACCTCATTAGGGACATGAAAACAAAAAAAAATAAAGAGAAGAAAAATATCATATAAAAGAAACACAGAGATATAGTGAAAATTGACTTCTATTAATAAAGAGAACATGATGAAATTGTAAAAAAGTAGAATGAAACAAACTTGCTCGAATGGTGGCAGATTATATTTGAGAAGAGATGTGATGGCTATGCTCATTCACAATAATATGAGTACAATAAGTATACAAAGGCCTTTTAATTATAAATTATAAATGAGAAAACCATAAACATCCAAAACCCTAACCTTGGGAGATGAAACACCAAAAGGTTTGTGAGCCCTGATGGGGGTAGTTGATACGTCAACTTCCCGAGGGCATAACTTTTGCATATGATCTATGTTTGGGGCGCTCGATAAATCATCGAAAATGTCTAGCTGAGAAGAACACATTCCAAATGGTCTAGGTGGGATCCTAAAAATTATTTCTTGGGCCTCTAAAAGTGAAAAAAAACATCGATTAGGGCATCAAAATGACCCCGGAAGTTCAGGACCTGAAAAACTGTAGAAAAACTGCCAAAATGAAAAAATGTTATTTGAGCCAGTGGAATAGGTGGGTGGCCACCGATATCCACTTGGATCAGTCCTACCCCCTTAGGAATCAATGGTATCCATTGCATTGAGCACCCCCATCATATGGGGAAACTTCTACTGAATTTGGCTCTAGGTGAGTCACTTTCCTTGGTGCAGTAGCTTCCCTGCTTTGACAAATCGATAAAGTTGGATCCTCTATTGATGAGTGCCCTTAACATAAGTGTCCAAAATATAATCAATGGATACATTTTTATTGCAGTCAGGGTTGAGATATGTAGGTGTCAACTACCCTGCTATCTTCGATGTGTCTAATAATGGTGGAAAGTACGATCGAAGGAGGTCCACAATGAACATTGGGTGTAATCCAAGGAAGGGGGGAATACTTAGCTCAAAAGTATTGTCACCCACAACCTTGGTGATGATGTTAGGTCCATAACAAAGTGGATGAATATTCTGATGGGGTCTTGTAAGGTGCTCTTTCTACAAATGCAACCATACCCTATCTCCCACCTGAAGCTTGTGTGACACCTAGTGTTGATCATGGCGTTTCTTGTACTTAACATTGAATTTTGATAAAATATCATGGACTTGCTGGTGGATGTGCTGAATCCATTCAATAAACTTGGTTGCTTTGTTGGCCTCAGATTGAGCATGGGATGATTCTTCCTGTGTGGATGCAAGGCATAATGCAACATCGATGAGACCCAATGGTTGAAATCCCAACCCCAACTGAAAGGGGTTGTGGATAGTCGAGCTATGGAGGGCTCTGTTGTAGCTGTGTTGAAAATATGGGCGACTCTCATCCCATGTGCATGGATGTTTGGAGTTGTGCATGCATAATATATACATGATCATTCTGTTGACAACCTCTATGTAGCTATTAGTTTGGGGGTGGAAGGAGATGGATTTGGTGAGAATGGTGTCCAACAATGACCAATATGTGCTTAGGAACTTTTTGTCCCTATAAATTATGATGGTTTGTGGTATCCTGAAGTGTACCCACACCCGTTCGAAGAAAATCTTGGTAGTGGCATGCGCTGTGATACTCTTCTTGCAGGATGTTAGAATGACCATCTTAGAAAATCGATCAACAACCACAAAAACACAGTCATTACCTTGCTTGGTTGAAGGAAGGCCATACATGTATTCCATCCTGATGGATTACCAGGGGCTTTAGGGATTAGGCCTAGGGGTGTATAGGTGTTGCTTCTTAATGGTTGGTTTGGCAATGGCATAGGCAGGTTGGGACATGATATAATTGTTGACATCTTATCAAATGTTTTTCCAATAGAAATTCTTCTGTACTACTTCCATGGTATTTTCGTAGTACTTCCATGGTATTTTCCATGACAAAATGTCTTGTCATTCGATTGTAGTGAGATTCCCAAATAAGCTTCACACACTTGCTTGAAGGAACAAAAAGGTGTCCCAAATGGAACAACATTCCATCTTGAAGATGAAAGTCAGTGACAGTCGCATCTGTTCCAAGCATATGGTAAATGGTAGCGAAGTCAAGATAACTCTTGTAGAGTTGGGGCCACACTCAAGCCTCATGTCCACAGGAGTGGATCACCATGGTTAGGGTTACAAATGGAGGATGACTGAGGCAGTCAATGACACAATTGGTGCTCCCTGTCTGATATTTTATGTTGATATGGAACTATTGCAAATATATGGACCACTTTTGACGAAGTTCATAATACAATTTTCCTTATATCTACATGAACTATAGTGGCTTGTCATCAGTGTGGATGGATGTCTCCTTCCCAAGAATATAATGCTTCCATTGGCGGCATGATCATACAATGGAATACATTTATTTGTTATAGGTGGGGTACTTACAGATGACATCTGATAATTTCTCACTGTGATAGGCCACTAGATGACCGTGTTGAGTGATAAATTCACCCACACCATAGTCTGAAGCATCGGTCTTAATCTCAAAATGTTGTTGCATATTAAGTAAGGAGAGAATTAGATATGAGCATGAGCGATGTTTTATATCATAGAATTATTTCTATTGCAAATTTTGCCACACACGATTTTCCTTGTCACCACCCTTGGTCACTTGGATGAGGGTCCATGCAATATGGGAGAATCCCAACACGAACCTACGATAGAAGTTGATAGGTCCTAGGAAAATTTGAATATCGGTTAGTGTGGTCGAGGTTGGAAAGTCACAAATGACCTGGATATTGGTTGGATCCACATGCACACCATGCTCTTCAACAATGTATCCTAGGTATTAGACCTTGTTCATGCTGAATGATCATTTTTCCAAGTTAGCATATAGTTTGTGTTGCCATAGGGTGTGAAGGAACTGTTGAATACGCTGCAAGTGTTTCGCCAAATTGTTGCTGAAGAGGAGAATATCATCCAGATATACCACCACAAAATAATGGGTGAAAAACCACAATATATCATCGATCAACCTCATGAAAGTTGCATGAGTATTTTTCAAACCAAAGGGCATGACTAGCCATTTGGAAAGATCTTCTTTGGACTTGAAAGTAGTCTACCATACATTAGTCCATTCTATTGGGACATGGTGGTAGCCAGACTTTAGGTCAATGTTGTTGAAGTACTTGGATCCCTTTAGCTAGTCCAAAAGGTAATTAATTTAGGGAATTGGGTACCGGTTCCTGAATGTGATTTTGTTTAGGGCTCGATAATCACTGCAGAGTCGCTAGGTCCCATATTTCTTCTAGACGAGTACAATTGGGCTTCAATAGGTTGAGGAATTGGGTTGGATGTGCCTCTTTTTGCATCAAATATTGGATCTAGTGCTTGGAGTGATGATAGACTGACCCATTGGGTATAGGTGCATTAGGTGTTAGATCGATTGAGTTCTTGACCTGACAGTGCAGCGGTACCCCTGTGGGTGAGGAGAAGATCATGTCTTTTTATTCTTCCATGACCTTGTCCACTTGATTCTACTACATGGATAGGTATTGTGCATAGTCCATGGATGTGGCTATGACCTTATGTTCACTCTGAGAAAGAATCACGAAGAAGACAAATTTCCCGGTTTGGGAATGACCTTCCTGCATTTCTTAACAGATATCAAAGAATGGAAGTAGGTAGACCTATCACACAATACATCATCCTTGAAGGGATTGATTCCATAGGGCAGATGACATTGTTGGATGATGTGAATATATCTCCCTTGGCAGAGCCACCCGATGGTGTAGGGATGCGGGTGTGGTGTTGTCGACAAGTCCAACCGCTTGATGATCTATGCTAAGATCATGTTCTTTTGACTTTCTCTATCGAAAATGAAATGTAGTGGAGCACCCTTCACCCACATCTACGAGTGAAAAAGGCACTCAACTTCCTCTAGTTCTTCGATTTCACTTGGTTGGACCTTGGTGGTAGCGAAAATGGCACCAAGTTCTACATCGATGATCTGCTTCCCTTTGTATGGATTTGATTCAGAGTCAGAACCTGTCTTTGACTCTAAGGCTTTCATATCAACCACCAAATACTACTTCGAGTGACATTCGTTGGTGTTATGGAAAGGAATTTTATGGAATTCACACCACTTCCCAATGTCTTTCTTTGTCTTCTCAGTACCCCTCCTTGTTTGTGTCTTAGACTATTTTTCCTAAGGGGGTCCATCCTTGCTCTATCCTTTATTCTATGGGTTGGGACCACCTTTTCCCTGCTTTTGCTGTGAGGAATTCCTAGACCCAAACTTTTGCTTCTTCTATTTATATTTTTTCTCGATTTTGAAAGCATATTGATAAGCGATGCCTAGTGACAAGATGTCCAGAAAATCCATTTCTATCTAGATATATTTATGTAGAACATTGTAGTCTTTGAGCACCATATGTCAATCATAGTCTTTGATACCTATATTGGTGCACAAGGTATGGAAGACATTTTTGAAATATGTCACTATTTGGTCCCTTTCCTATTGCAGTGTGGTTCACCTCGTATACTGGTCATTGTAGCTTTCAACAGGGTAGTATTGTACCTTAATCACATCCCTGAAATAATCCCAAGTGGGTGCGACTACAAATATTCCAGATTCCTCAGTGGATGTTTTCTCACAGTAAGTATCCATCCAATATTTGACATGAGGGACAACCTTGGGGAGCACAAAGGTAATATTTTCTCTATCGTAAAAATTATGGACCGAAAAATAACCTTCTAGTAGATTCAACCATTTATGTAGAGAATATGTGTCTATCTGACCTTCAAATACATGAATATAAAAACTCACTTTTTCTTTGAAGGGGGCGGTGCCTCCAAAGTGGATTCTTGACAAATATGAGTTGGTTGTTGGCAACTGTCGAAGGATTTGTGCAAAATTTTCCATCATTTCATTTCGTTGTTGCACAAGGGCTTCCTCGAGCGACAGTTGCTAGCGGGAAAACCCCCTATAACTATACCAAGGTTTAAAGTATAAACATAGAAAATGACTCCCTAAAAGTCATTATAGTTTCTACACTACCCCAAACATACCAAAATAGATGAAAAAAATTCAATGGAAGAGTAAATCAGTAACTGTACCTTTTATTCAACGTTTGGTGATGATCTTCTCAAGCTCTATAGCTCCCAAGGCTACAAGTCTCCTCCCAAAGATGACCTCCATCCAAAAATAGGAAAACAAGGCTACAATCATGTTATTTCTATTCATAAATTAGGGTTAGATATCAATTGTTATGTATAAATAAAATAAAATACATAAAACATCATTATTTGTGACAGGGAAAAGAGATTCTTTTATTCATTAATCAAAGATTAAAGCTTACAATCCTTGCAGGCTGACACTTTGTGAACCTGGTCCGGGTTCCTCTTAACAATGCTCCAAGTGCACCTTCAATAAGCCTATTCTCACAATCTACTGATCACCTCAAGGGAAGGGAATGGATTGTATGTAAGAAAAGGGGCTGGAGAGGGAATGCTGAGGTAATAAATCACAAAATGTTGTAAATGCTTGGGCAAGGAAAGGAAGGGAAATTGGGCAGAGTTTCACCGTTCTAATGCTTGATTGTGGAATGCGACCCCAAGACCTCCTTTTATATGCTAAAAGGATGGTTATTTGGTTGGGGGATGGGCTATAGCAAGTGAATTTGTTGGGAAACCTCCAATATCCCATAAATTCCACCGAATTTCTTACAACTTTTTATTTTTTTGTAACTTTTGGAGGTATACGTGGTTTGTTTAGCATGCATCAAGAGTATGTATGTGGGTTGTCTAGCATGAAACAAACATATGTACGCGATCAATAGTGTAGTAGGGCGTGTACATGATCTAAAAATTGTTTTTTTAAATAGAGTTCCTTAGTAGTGATTTGGAAAATTATGCAAGTAAGAAGGCCAACGCCATGTATGCATGATTAGGGATTTTTAGGGCTATAAAAAATTCCCCCTAATGTGTGAGGTTATAATAGAAACTGATGGCTGAAATACATTACATTATCTTCACCAATAAGAATGCACGAAATCGAGTGAGCCCGAGACCAGAGTTCGAGAGGTGCCATCTGCAAAAAAACAATTGTCTCTTTGAGGCAGGCATACCCATGCTTGGGATGAACTAAATAATGGCTTCCAATCAAATACATTGCAGATCCATGTCATATAAATATATAAAGTGTAGCCATGAGCAATACACAATGGATCTACATCTCAAAATTAGTCGAATATATATAAGTACAATATGTATCTTCAAGAATCTAGTGATGCCTGTGGATGGAGATGAAGTCTTCATATCTCGAGCAACAAATTCAAGATCTTCGAATCTAAGGTAGGAGTACAATGGGAGTGTAAGACTCACTACTCTAAGGTCTTCCGAAATCTATCGGGAAAATAATGGAGGATCTTGATGATCAGGCAAAAAACTTCATCGATTTTGACTCTGGACTTAATTGGATTCTCGGGATGGCTGACTCATGAAAGTCAAGAAACAAACTATAGAAAGGCTGACTCAGGTTGGGTAAAAATTCCCTTGGACAAAAGCATTAAAGATGATCAAAATCAGGCATCATGACATTGACATAAGTTTGTGATGCATGAGGCACCACAAACTCTCCATATGTTTGGAAGAGTAACCAAATAGAGGAGGACACAAATCTATGTAGCGAGAAATAATTCTTAAGGTCATACTAAATCCAAATTCTTGAAAAACAAATGGAAGGATGTGATTTTTCCAAAGGAAACTATCTTTGCTGCCAAAAACAAAATGTATATTTCCCATCCCCTCTTTTTGGAATATTTGATTTTTTTGTCTTTTTCAATTTTCAAAGAGCTTGAAAAAGAATAAAAGAATGCAGCTATGTTACAAAGGAGGAACGAGTGTTGTGAGCAAGAAAACCATTTCCAAGAACATGGAACATACTAATGCTCAAGGCAAGGAGACATGTGCAATATAAGGACACTCGGGGAAAATTCCTTCATGGGTCAAGGTGTCAGGTCGTAGAGGAAAGAAGTGCTGCAAGGATTGAGTATAAGGAATGCTTCAAAGGTTTAGTTAAGATCAACATGGAGCCGACATTGTGCCAAATATGTAAATATGAGACCCACAAGGCGATTAAGCATGACACATTGAGACCCCTTCTATGTAATTTTTTACGAGCCCAAAGAAGGTAATATCGGTAGTTTTTTCATGTTTAGAGAGTCTGAAAAAATGAAAAAAGAAGACTCCATGGAGTACCTTTTTCATTGTTAGTATAATCGGTTCAAAAAAGGGTTAAACTTTCATCGAAAATACATTTTTTCAAAACCATTTTAACAAGTGTGACAAAGGCAAGATCACTCGACAATCTTTTCAATTTTAAGGAGTCTGAAAAGAGATTAACTATGGAATCACAACCTTTTTTTGAGTATAGTCTCCTTAGCCTGAAAGAGTATAAAATTAACTAAGAATAAATCTCCTGGCGAGACGAATATCTCGAGGCATACCTTTTTCTGCTATAATCTACTGCTGGAAAAAGGGTTAAACTCATGCCAGTAGATGTTCTTCTAGACCAATTTAACGAGTCTGAAGGAACAAGTTCACTCAATGATATTTTCAATTTTAGGGAGTCTGAAAAGAGCTTAACTATGGACTCTGAGGGGGTTCCTTTTTTGTAAGTAATCTCCAAGGCCCAAAAAAGGTGATAAACCAAAACCAAGAGCATGTTTCTTTTTCAAAGATTTAGTCCCTTAGGCCCAAAAAAGGGTTAAACTTATGCATGAGAATACGCGTCTAGCAAATCGAAGTTCCTAAATCATACCTTTATTTGTAAAATTAGCCATCCAGACCGAAAAAGGGGTAAACTACTGCTGGACATATGTGCCTTCAAATTTGAGTTTGGCGAGCATGAAGGGAAACAAGATTGTTCGACAATATTTTCATTTTTAGAGAGTCTGAAAAGGGCTTAAAGAATTCTCCAGGGGCTACTTTTCTCAAGTAATCCATACGAGATCAAAAAGAATAAATACAACTCATTGGATGTTTCTTTCAAAGTTTACATGAGCTTGAAAGACAACAAACCATGCTCATTAGGGAGTCTCGTGGGTAAGGCCAAGAATGATGATTAGCAAGAAGAATGAGGCTTCAATACATAGTCATGGCGGGACTAAACAAGACTCTCGTTTATATGAAGTACTTCAACATGGGAACCAAAAGGAAAACAAGGCTCTAACTAGGATGCCCATGGAAGGAAGGCTCTACCACATAAAGTATGAAACACTTATCAACAAGGAAGGTTAGTGTCACAATCTAGTGGGATCGATCCTAAGGCCAAAATAATGAGGAAACGAATAATGAGAAATGTGAATATGGAAAAAACCTAACCTATATTCCAGTTTTGAGGTCAATACCTGTCAGAATGGATCGATACGATGAACACAAGTCAAAGAAAAAATGTCTCCAAGATCCTGCATATAAGACAAATAACACTCATCTAGAAGTCAATAAATCCAATATAGGTAGAAAATTCAGAAAATAAGAGGTGTTATTGAATAAAAAACTTGAAAACAACAAACCTGGACTGTATAATATGGTACAAGAAACCACATAGCCTTACGATTCATGCATAGTACTGATTTAGGTAGAGCCCGCTGCTAGGATCATACTAAGAGTCTCTTCAATAAGAAACCTGGAAAGTATCCCAAAAGGGAATAAAACAAAAACCATGGTGTAAGTTTTCCCACGGTATAAAAACCTTAGTCATGGATTCAAGGATAGCCTCATCCGAAGGCAATTCAAAATCCAATAAATTGCACGAATGAGGAGCGTCGACAGTCCCAAAGGGTGAAGCAAACTGACCATATTCTATATGACGATGGAGGTTCTGGCAAGGACTGGAAAATTCTATCAGAAAAGAATCACAAGCACAAGGGTTTGAGGATCTACAAACAATGATATTAGACTCAAAAGGAAACTCAAGACCACTCAAACCAAGAGGGGGAAACAAGGGCTCCCATGCCCTCATTGGATAAAAAGACTGATCAATTTCTGAGACCATGTCTCGAGAAGGAAAACATGATTTCACAGGTTCCTGCTCCAAAATAATTTAACATGGAGGATAATATGCCACATAATTAAACCGTGGTAGGGTAGAGTCTACACGAACACTAGGAACATATAAAGGGGCAACTTGAAGTAATGTCAAATTATGATGGTTATTATCAGTTTCCAACTGGTTGATAGTGACAATTCTTCTATTATGAGGGAAATGAATCACTCAAAAGAGCATAGACACCACAACATTCATAACATATACATAATCACACCCGAGAAGCATATTAAAATCTAACTAGCCTTGCACCACTATAACATCGACAAGGAAAATCTTCCCACCTAATGAGATAGGAAACTGAGGAAGAATCCCCAAATATTCACTAGGACATCTATCAAAATCCAACAACTCATGCCAAGTAGACACAAGCTCGGGAGAACCCAAAGATTGCCAAGCTGAGGAGGATAAAATACTTTTAGAGGCTCCTTCATTTACGATGCATCTATAAATATTTTTTGAATTAACTTCAACCCTTATTTGAAAAGGTGTAGAAAAAGGAAGGTGAGGCTCAAAAATATCATTCCAATCAAAGGAAACCATCTTAGGACTTGGTGGGGGGGGGGGGTGTTCTCTAAGTGAGCGGTTTGCCCCCTTGTTATGAAAGTACTTAGCTGGAAATGCTAAGAACTTAGTCGGTAGACACATCACTTCCCAAGAGAAGAGTGGGATCATCCGAATATTGCATCGACATGACCACTTTGGTAGACTTGACACTCTCCAAGAGAAGAGTTGGATCAACCGAATATTGCATCGGCGTGACCACTTTCTCAACCAATGGATGAATAATCTATGAGACAACATGGTCTAAAGACGCATCACCCCCCAAAAAGGGAGTGGGATTGACAAAAATTTAATCGGAATGACCACTTTCTCAACCACTGGCTAAAAAGGCTGTGAGGAAACCTCAGAAGACTCAAAATCAGAAGAGATTGCAGATAGGGACCACAATCTTTTTACCTCTAGAAGGCTAGGGAATAAATGAGTAAGGTGATCTCCCTTGCAAATATTACAAGGGAACTTAGGCTTACATCCTATCTATCTAGGTTTCTCAACAAAATCAATGCCCCCAACATGACTAACAGTGGTTGGCTGCACATCTCCAACATGATTTGCAGAGGTTGGTGATGGGTCCATAACAAGACTCACAGAGGCTACATACCTATTTCCATTATGACTAGCATCAGCTGGAATTTCTAAGCTAGAATGACTTACAAAGGATGGGTGCTTTCCCCCAACATGACTCACATAGGTTGTTGACAACTCTCCAACATGACTAGCAGAGGTTGGTTGTTGAACTCCAGTATGACTTGCAGGGACTAGGTTCATGCCCCCAACATAACTTGTAGAGGCTGGGTGCTGGTCTTCAACATGACTTGCAGAGGTTGATGACCTATCTCCAACATGACATGCATAGGTTGGTTGTTTTCCCCCAACATGACTTGCAGAGGCTGGGTGCTGGTATTCAACATGAATTGCAGAGGTCGATGACCTATCTCCAACATGACTCATAGAGGTTGGTGATTTCTTCTTCCTATTCTTCCTCTTTCTATTTCGTTTAGACTTCCAATTACTAGTAGCTATACTTTCACCAGAGAAGGAAGAAGGAGGAGGAGAAGACTTTGTCAACAAAGGAACATCAAGATGATTCCCATGACATAAGGTTCTTAACTGAGAAGTTTCAAGAGAATTTGGGACATTTCGAATGGTACCCAACCAAACCGGCAGTCCCACATTTAACCCAGGAATGTACAAAGTGGCCATCAAAGGGATACCAACACTTCCAAAGAAAGAAAAAGAACAAGAATCCCCTTGCAAAGGGTTTACTTGGTTGGTATCATTAGGAACTTTATCCATGAGGATATTATGCATAGTTTCTCCACTTGCATGATCATTCAAGTCCATAAAAGTCTCACACACTAACTCTAGCGAACTAGTGATATAAAAACAATGCCTATAAAGAGGCGGATCCACATTTCTAAGCGAAAGACCAAAAAATTCCTCACGACTGAAGGAGTGGGTGGTCTACCACCTTAGGTCAGATACCCAAATAAATGATTGACTACCTCATTATGGAAAACTAGGGAGCACAGAGCACACACTAAAAGTTCCTAAAGGAAAATCAAGCAGACAACTAACTAGTGGGAAGGACAGTTACTCCAATCGAAACTAGAGAAACTGATTGATGTAAGTGAAAATCGAACATGGAAGCACCATTTAGGTATACTCTATGAAGTGTAATCTGTCTTCCACCCTAGGTACCGCGGTATACCCCCATAGTCACCTGTGTAAGTCCGTAAAAAATAGGCATTTATGTTGCCAACACACAGTCAGTCACTAGACGGGTACAATAGAAAGTTGGGAAGATTGTAATGAGTAGGATAACAAGTCCAAAGCCCTTCAATGGTGCTAAAATAAATTGGTTTGGAAGACAACTAAGGAAATAGAACAAATTTAAGGTTCACGAAGCTTTGTAGGCAAATGCGATCGGTATTGTTCCTGAGAAATACCCTCAATACGGAGCACAAGATGAAGCAAAGATCACGAGATCTCGACCCCTTTTTGGGTTATGGGATTATGTAATGGGCATGGGATGTAGACCCATGGGTTTACCCATGCTTAGGCCTATTTTGTAATGTATAAATAGAGATCTAGGCAATGAAAGAAGAGGCCGCTAGTAAGTTGTAAGTGTGCTAAGTGTAAGAAAGGTTTGTAAATTCTTTGTGCATAGTGTAAGAGACTTGTAGAGCTAAGTGCAAGTGGTTGTAACAAACTGTGGAAGGCTTTGTGTTATAGCATAGGAAGGAGGATCTAGCAAGGTGCGTATATCTCATGTCTTATGCGGAGTAAGGATTTTGTGGCTCTGTGCATGTATTTCACTGAAGAAGCTAATACAAAAGAAGAGTTGGTGGACATAGCCCCAGGGTGGGGGTGAACGACGTACACGCTGTGTTGCTCTACTTTGTGTGATGTGTTGGTGTATTTATGTGTTATTTTCTAAGTGCTCTATATAGATAGATAGATAGATCTTTTTATGCTTTGTTCTTATGATGAATCTGGATGCTAGATCTGACATAGGTGAATGTTCTTAGTGCTTGAATATGCTAGATTTGATCCATTTATTTATTCTAAGTTCTTAAATACATTAGATAAGGGTGAATGCTGCGATGATCTGTTTTATCTGTGAAGTAAATATTGGTTAAATATTGATGAACTGGCAGTGCTAAGTGCCCTATCAAGTATTACAATCACAGATCTGTGTCCCAACTAAGGACTCAGACACCTGAGTCCTGCAACCACCCCTGCCTATACCTCGGCTGAGACTTCATCTGCTTCGCAGGTGTTGCTGAAAGGGCCGGTAGTTAGGTTTTTTTTGGTGCGTTGTTGTAGCATTGAACCCTGGGTCTTCCCCTGTGCCAAAAAATGGTTTTTTTCCTGGGACCCGAAACTGTGATTGCTGGGAACTGAGGAAGAAGAATCTTTGTGCAAAGATTCGACCTGAAACTAAGAAATTTCCACGCGTATATCTATTTCTCTAGTGCACAATACTCTACTTAGTTTGACAAGCTCTATGCTAAGGAAAATAAGTCTGATTTGAAGAAAAGAGGTAAGATCTGAAAGCTTTGTGCTCTGAGAAAGGTAAAAGTGAGAATTTTTTATTAAAAGAGGTAAGATTTGAAAGATTTGTGCTCTGATAAAGGTAAGAATATTGAAAAATTATAGATCTAAAAGCTTTGTGCTCTGTAGAAGTAAGATAAGTGGAAATGTTTGTTTCAACAGTATGGATCTAGGTATGCTTAATAGAGTCTGTCCTAGTTTGAAAACTAGGGTACTGGTAGATGAAAGAAGGTTTGATATGAGTAGATATAATAAGAATAGTGAAAGATATGTTATACCTATGAATAGAAAGAATAGTTGGACTAACAAATGGATGCAAGATCCTAGAAAGAATTTGTTGCAGGTTAGCTCATATGATCCTATCGCGCAGTACAGGAGAAGATGGGGATCATTTAAAAGAAAGAGAGGATTAACCCTCTGTTACAGTTGCAAAATACTGGGACATATTTCTAAGGAATTCCCTGGGAGAAGACCTAGTTGTATTTGTTGCAAAGCTATGGACCATGAAGTGTTGGATTTCCCTAGAATGATTACTAAAGTTGAAACAAAGAATCTAAATCAAGAAAACCCTAACGAATATCTAGAAACTAAGTTTATGATAGAATACCAGAAAGAATCAAAGAAATTATTGCTACAGATGAAAGAAACCTTGAATGACCACCGACATGTCAGATTATCAGAGATCTTCAAAGAAAAAGAATGCATTGAAGCAAGAATAGGAGACTTCAACGTGGAGTGTGTTCTGGATAAGGAAACACAGGTGAATGTTTTGACAGAAAGAACTTGGGAACTTTTAGGATGATTCCTTCACTGGGAGGAATAGGATTATTCTGAGGAAAACTGATAACCCTATGTGGGAAGCTCCCTCAGATACCTATGAATGTCAATGGAACTTTGACAAAAGAATATTTTGAGATCATTAAATTTATTGAGGAAAACGCTCCATTTACCATGTTACTAGGAAAACCTTGGATTGACAGAGATCAATCTAGATGAAAGGAAGAAGAAGAAGTCTTAGAACATAAGAAACAAAAGTTAAAATATTTTATAACTAGAAGGATCACACACTTGATTGAAGAATAGGAGAATAGATTGTGGCTATTTAACAACAACGACATAGATTTCAAAGTTTCAAGAACACTAGAGGACCCACATAAGACTGGAATACCTCTTACAGATAAAGAAGAAGGATCGCCCTCGAATCCTAGGAAAGAATCTCAACAACGCGAAGTACTTATGCCAAAAGAATATAAGAATCAGAATGGAAAAAGACATACCGAGACAAAGCTCATTGAAAAGAAGGCTAGAAAACTAAGTAAGAAGAGAGATAAGATCAAAAAGTTGTAGAAGGTTCCAGAGGGAACTTCACAAAAGAAAAATTTGCAAAATTGGAGCTTCACCGGGATATCAAAACAACGACACATGACACTTCACCATGGCAAAACAATATAGTTGTTGGGGACATTATAACCATTCGACCGATGCTTTGAATGGGTAGAAAGGAATTTATGGTCAGACATCTCTCCATCAGACCATTGGAACTATGCCATAATGGATAGAATAGAGTTATTGAAAGCTTTGTACCAATTGCCAGGTTACCTATTTATCGTGTCCCACCATGCACTGAGAACACTTTTGCTAACCGATATTTTGATCCCGCAGAATAAGTGGATTTTTCACAGTGATCATCACACTTTTGCCATGTATTTCATTGCAGTGTCTACGTTAATATTGAACCTAATATCATTAATCCCAAACACATATGTCTGAGGATCTAAACGTAGTCGAAGAATCTGTGACAAAAGTACTCCTTGACCTGATGACTGAAAGAGTCATGTTAGAGAGAGGATTATCTGTAGGGGTCCAAGCTTCATCCACAAGAACAATGCAAGCATCTTCGTCGAGCTGGACCATCCCGAACACCAAATGAAAAGAAAATGAAACACAAGGATGACTTAACGAATGCCAAATTGATCCCGACCATATTACCCACCTATATTCCACCTCTAAGAGGCACAGTAAATCGAGACAGTGTTCCCAGAGATTTCGAATACACCTTGGTTACAATGTACCTCCTAAAGGGGATATGTGTAGTTCTAATAGACCAGGACAAGATTGCACCATTGAAGTTTAGTGACTTCAACCTCAGATATCGAAAGGTATATAACATGATTACCCCATACAAATACCTGACCAAGACGAAGGGAAAGAATTCTAAGATAATCCCCCAATCGTGGACGATGAACCTCGCACAGTCCACCCTGCTCCATGTCATGAATATTCCACACTTTGGTAGACACCAGGAAGTCAATGCATGTGTCAAGATGTTTCTTTCTTATTACCATGGTGACTATTTGTGGCTAAAACATCATATCAAAGTTGATCTGACACTGATAAATTGGATCATAGGGTTGAGTATGCAAGGACCTGATCCACAAGAGTTTTACCCAGGAAAAGACATGGATCACACTCTAACACAGAGGATCAAGGACACCTATGACAATGTCAATAAGGGGACATGAGGCTACAAGGTAGATTCTATCCAGAGTGGTACAGTACTCCTCACCTGTCAACTAATTGCAGGGAAGTTAGTAAGAAAGAACCAACCTACCCAAGTCACCGACTTTGTAGTCGACCTCGCAGGGAAGTGCGCAGAAGGCCTATAGATGAACTGGGTGAAGTACCTGGTGAAATAGTTGGAACTTGACTACAGAGAAGCACAATATCAAGGTTATGAATTCCATTTTAGTTGGCTTTTTATCCTTATCGCATTCATCTCCTGGGAGATGCCAGAAGGTGTGATCTTCCCCGACATCGAGCCATTTGAACCACTGCCCGTGAAGTTCAGTACACTGTGGTATTAAAGCTATATGAATAAATAGTGACAGTCAAATGTTGTTTTTCATACCTACTACAATCAGCTAAAGATATCCATACATTCCAAGCCTCGCATGACTTAGAACACTCTACATTGGTTCAAGCCTTTGATGAATTTCAGTGCAGATCGACATGTCATTTATATTACAATGTGCACTGACGAACATAAGAAACAACTTTAGTCCTACTACAAGCTGATGGAGGAGGACCTGGAGGAGATAACTAAGGACTGGTCGGTGGACCTCCTTATTCCAACAAACCCTACAGAGATATCCAACGTAGATAGCCCAGAAACAACACATGATACACTCGGACCCAACAGGACAAAGAAGACTGAAGAGTTCCAAGGATTAGACAGTGCATCTGTGAAAACTGCTTCCATATCACCAGAGAAAGGAGGTGATGGCGAAGAGTTAGATGACAAAGAAGTCAAAAAGAAGCAAGGAGATGAGGTTGATCCCCTAAAGAAGAGGAAGGGTTCGCCTCTAAAACCTTCTTCCTAGAAGAAATCAAAAGCCTCCATGACCAAGATGCAGAATTTCCTCACCTCTGACAACTTTGAATTTCTCATAGCATCCCTAAATGATGCTTCGCTAGAAATAGAAGAAAAAACAAGAGGCCAAGTAGGAAGAAATGTATGCTAGGATTGAAATCGAACTCTGAGGGGTACAACAGGCACTACAGTCTAGCCACACAGTCTCCACTGCACCTCTACCATTGGGAAAACTAGAGATGGGAGACAAGCCAACCCAACTCCACTGATTAGATGATACAGTTGAAGCTCGCCTTCGACAAGCACAAGAGGAAATAGAACAAAGCCACCCACGATTTGATGCAAGTACAGGGAGTACTTGTAGAACAAAACTGAGTTGTAGAACAGGAAAATATTTCCCTCCAAGCGAAGTTCGATGAAGAAAAAGAACAGATGCAACAAGGAAAAGAACAGTTGCTCACCGAGCAACTCGTAGTAAAGGAAGGAGTCAACAGAGCACTTCGCTCTGTGACAGTCATAGAAATAAAGGCATAAGATCGAGTTAAACAGTAAGTAGATAAGATTGAAGAACTGATCCATCATCTACAACAATGCATCGCAGACTTAGAACTACGCGTAGTACCCAAGACCCCTCAAGATGTGAAGGACCAAAGAGAAGCAACTGCCAGGAGCGCAGTTGAGAGACTAAAGGCCCTTGCTATAGAATACAAGCAGTTGAGTGATCGCAGTGCCTTGACATATGAGAGACTCACTGAGAGTCCAAAATTAAGAGCACTGGAGTTGTAGCTCCAAGAGGTGAAGTATCAAGCCGAAACGATACAGGCACAGTTGAAGCTCCCGTCAGCTGTGGAAAGAATGAAGATATCGCAAGAGAAACATACCACCCAACAACATATTGATGTTATTCAGAGAATAGTTATGGAAGTAACTCAAAGAATTCCAACCCGTATAAGATAAGGCCTACCAATTGTTCACAAAAGTTTAAGGTCGAGGAGTAGAACTAGAGCAAGTTGTTAATGCAGCTAAACAACGCCTGGAAGGACTTGTGAACAATGCAGTCATCCAGGAGTTTGCTAAACAAGAGGTCATAGCACAACAACAAGTCGAAGCAGCTCGAGCCAAGTTCGAGGATTTCGAAGTAGAACTTCCTACATCAGAGTGACTTGGGACAAGTAACAGGTGAGTGTTGGGGGCTTGTTGGCCCTCGACCAAGTTTTGAGACATCCTTGGTCAAGTTTGACCATTTTGGACTTCGACAACTTGTTGAAGGTGGAGTGCAAGATGAAGCAGATATCATGAGATCTCGACCCCTTTTTGGGTTATGGGATTATGTAACGGGCATGGGATGTCGGCCCATGGGTTTACCCATGCTTAGGCCTATTTTCTGATGTATAAATAGAGATCTAGGCAATGAAATAAGAGGCCGCTAGTAAGTTGTAAGTGTGCTAAGTACAAGTATGGTTTGTAAATGATTCATGCATACTGTAAGAGACTTGTAGATATAAGTGCAAGTGGTTGTAACAGACTGTGGAAGGATTTGTGTTGTAGCATAGGAAGGAGGATCTAGCAAGGTGTGCAGATCTCCTGTCCTATGAGGAGTAAGGATTTTGTGGCTTTGTGCATGTATTTGAATAAAGAATATAATAAATAAGAAGAGTTGGTGGACATATCCCTAGGGTGGGGGTGAACCACGTACACGCTGTGTTGCTCTTCTTTGTGCGATGTGTTGGTGCATTTATGTGTTATTTACTAAGTGCTTGATATAGATAGATATATAGATCTGTTTATGCTTTGTGCTTATGATGAATCTGGATGCTATATCTGACATAGGTGAATGTGCATAGTGCTTGAATCTACTAGATATGATCCATTTATTTACGCTAAGTGCTTAAATACATTATATCAGGGTGAATGCTGCAATGCTTTGTTTTATCTATGAAGCAGATATTGGTTAAATATTGATGAAATGACAGTACTAAGTGCCCTATTAAGTATTACAATCACAGATCTGTGTCCCAGCTAAGTTTGCAGACACCTGAGTCCTGCAACCACCCCTGCCTCTACCTCGAGTGAGACTTCATCTGCTTCGCAGGTGTTGTTGAAAGGGCCGGTAGTTAGGGTTTTTTTGGTGTGCTATTGTAGCGTTGAAACCTGGGTATGCCCCTATTCCAACACACTCCCTATATCAGACTCCAATGTTTGTTTTAAAATGGCCTTGAAGAGTTTCCTCTTCACACCTAATTCAAGGCCCTAAAACCCTAAACTAGTCAGTGAACCCACAAACATAAAGTCTAATATATTTTAAGCTAAACGTTAATTTTAAGGCTTTATTTACACAAAGGGTGTGGTTGTGCAACTGATGGTGTTATGAAGAGACAAATAAGGAAGATAACTTTAAATCATTTGAATGAAAAAAAATACTTTGAAATTAAAGAAAAGCTTGTAAAAACTCTTTGTAAAAATTCAACTTTTCTAATTGATGTTTCAAGATCTTGTACATGATAATTTCCAAAAACATGCTTTTGTTTGACTAAGCAAAACTAGTATTTCAGGAAATTGAAATGAAATTTGAAACAAAGACTCTTTTTCTTTTGAAAACAACAACCTTGACTATTTTACCAAACTAAATGCAAGAAAATAAATTCTTTTTTATTTTTATTTTAATTTTTATTTTTCAAACTTCTTTAACAACAAAAACTGAAGTAATTTTTTTTTTTCGTTTTTCAAAGAAAGAAACGGGAACAAAGAGAAAGATGAAAACAAGATTGATAAATACCCTAAGATAACTGCGGATCACAGGGATTAAACGAAGAAACCAAAAGGAGGATCTAAGACTTGACAACTCGCTCTAAACCTTTTAGGGAAAACAAAAGAAAACTAATGAACAAGTTAACAGAAACTTTAACCCAAGTTAACCGAGACAAACTCTCTCTTTGTTAAAAAACACTTTCAAGACGCAAAGACGCAAGATGTTGCATCAACCACCTGCGAATGTACGTGGGTTGTCTACTGTGCAGAGAACATATGTACGCGGGCTGACCCAAAATAGGGCGCATACACCTAAGAGACTTTTCAAAAAATAAAAAGACTAGGTAGACTGATATGACAGGGAAAGATGGTATGCACCTTGCAGGTGACCAGAAACCCTTAAAAGACTCAGTGAACTTGACTGAAACTCAAAAGGAAAAAATAAGCCAATCAACAACCCAAAAAACCTCCCTAAAAACTCTAGAGAGACTCCCTAGTGGAGTCACCAATTCTGCTAGCAGGAAAATCCCCCTATAACTATAACAAGGTTTAAAGTATAGATAGAGAAAATAACTCTCTAAAAGTCAATATAGTTTCTACACTATCCCAAACATACCAAAATAGATGAACATAAAGCAATAGAAGAGTAAGTCAATAACCATACCTTTTATCCAACGTTTGGTGATGATCTCCTCAAGTTCTGTAGTTCCCAAGGCTGCAAGTATCCTCCCAAAGATGGCCTGCAAAAAAAAATGGGCAAAAAAGGCTACAAACATGTTATTTCTATTCATAAATTAGGGTAAGATATCAATTGTTATGTATAAATCAAAGAAAAGACAAAAAACATCATCATTTGGGATAGGGAAAATATATTCTTTTATTCATTAATGAAAAATTGAAGCTTACAATCCTTGTAGGCCGATGCTCCGTGAACCTGGTCCGGGATCCTCTTAACAATTCTCCAATTTCACCTTCAATAAGCCTCTTCTCACAACCTACTAATCACCTCAAGGGAAGGGAATGGATTGTATGGAAGAAAAGGGGCTAGAGAGGGAATGTTGAGGCAATAACTCACAAAAGGTTGCAAATGCTTGGGTAAGGAAAGGAAGGGAAATTGGGTAGAGTTTCAATGTTCTAATGCTTGATTGTTGAATCAGACCCCAATACCTCCTTTTATATGCCAAAAGGATGGTTATTTAGTTTGGGGATGAGCTATAACAGGTGAATTGGTTGGGAAACCTCCAATAGCCTGTAAATTTCACTGAATTCCTTACAACTTTTTAATTTTTGCAACTTTTGGAGGTATACGTGGGATGTTTAGTGTGCAACAATCATATGTATGTAGGATTTATAGCATGCACGAGGCGTACGTACGTGGGCAGTAGTGTAGTAGGGCGTGTACATGCTCTAAAAATTGGTTTTTTAAATAGAGTTCCTTAGCAGTGATTTGGAAAATTATGCAAGTAAGAAGGTCAATGCCATGTATGCATGAGTAGGGCCTTTTAGGGCTATAACAACAATTTAAAAGGATCTCTTTCTCCCTCACCTCTATTTTCTTCCACCATAGGAGGTTGTCGGGGTCAACAAGGATGGTCCTACAAATGCTCGACTACTTCGAGTCCCAACTCCTTGTACCATTACCTAGTTGGGGACATGCATAGAGAAACAAATAAAGAGTAGACCACTCTAATACCACTGATCCGGATTTATAAATGGAATGAAATGAAATAAATAAATATGTTAAAGAAACACATAGAGATACAATGAAAATTAACTTCTATTAATAAATAGAACATGCTGAAACGGTAAAAATGCAGAATGAAACAAACTTGCTTGAATGGTGGCAACTTATCTCTGAGAAGATATGTGACGGCTATGCTCATTCGCAAGAAGATGAGTACAATAAGGATTCAAAGGAATTTTTATCATAAAGAATAAATGAGAAAACCCTAAATGTCCAAAACCCTAACCTTGAGAAATGAAACACCAAAAGGTTTGTGGGCCTCGATGGGGGTAGTTGATACATTAAATTCCCAAGGGTGTAACTTTTGCATACGATCTTTGTTTGGGGAGCTCGATACATCGTCTAAAAGGTTGTAGATACTGAGAGGGGGGTGAATCAGTATCAAGTAGAATTTAAAAACTTTTTCAACTTATATTTAAACCATTAAATTATATCCAATGAGTAGTGAACAATAGTATAAGGGTTACATGAATACACCACAATACACCATGCACAATATATGAGAAATAATCAATAGTTATTGGTGAAGGGAAGTAATGAATTCCAAAGGTAGCTACATCTTCCAAATATAAAGGGAGGGATAAAAATCCAAGAGGAATATACAATCCTCCAATATCAAGAGAGGGTTGACCTCTCCATCCTTTCCCCTTCCTTCCACCCAAGAATATATTAAAGATAATAAAACTTTACATTAAATCATCACCATCAAGAAACCATCACATAGAGCCTGATAATGCTTCCTGAGACTTCTTCAACTTCTATAATTATTCAATTCTTGGAATACTTTGATCCTATAGATAATATTACACAATGTATTCTCTGAATCTCCTCCAATTTTCACTCCTTGAATCCTCCCCAAAAATAAGTTATAGAAAGAATGGTAGACTTTATTCAATTCTAGTTTATTCAGGAGAGCAAACTTGTACAGAATGATCCATGCTCAATATTTAACATAAGATTATGAAACTCGCACAAAGAAACTACAGTCTATACTCATTCCAATAAAAAATTTCCCACTTCATTTGGATTCTCTATGAAGTAGTTATGACTATTTTACC
>ML821810.1:40582-55189 GCA_009831015.1 Picea engelmannii | reverse complement strand
TAACTATTGATTATTTCTCATATATTGTGCATGGTGTATTGTGGTGTATTCATGTAACCCTTATACTATTGTTCACTACTCATTGGATATAATTTAATGGTTTAAATATAAGTTGAAAAAGTTTTTAAATTCTACTTGATACTAATTCACCCCCCTCTCAGTATCTACAACCTTTTAGATGATGTATCGAGCTCCCCAAACAAAGATCGTATGCAAAAGTTACACCCTTGGGAATTTAATGTATCAACTACCCCCATCGAGGCCCACAAACCTTTTGGTGTTTCATTTCTCAAGGTTAGGGTTTTGGACATTTAGGGTTTTCTCATTTATTCTTTATGATAAAAATTCCTTTGAATCCTTATTGTACTCATCTTCTTGCGAATGAGCATAGCCGTCACATATCTTCTCAGAGATAAGTTGCCACCATTCAAGCAAGTTTGTTTCATTCTGCATTTTTACCGTTTCAGCATGTTCTATTTATTAATAGAAGTTAATTTTCATTGTATCTCTATGTGTTTCTTTAACATATTTATTTATTTCATTTCATTCCATTTATAAATCCGGATCAGTGGTATTAGAGTGGTCTACTCTTTATTTGTTTCTCTATGCATGTCCCCAACTAGGTAATGGTACAAGGAGTTGGGACTCGAAGTAGTCGAGCATTTGTAGGACCATCCTTGTTGACCCCGACAACCTCCTATGGTGGAAGAAAATAGAGGTGAGGGAGAAAGAGATCCTTTTAAATTGTTGTTATAGCCCTAAAAGGCCCTACTCATGCATACATGGCATTGACCTTCTTACTTGCATAATTTTCCAAATCACTGCTAAGGAACTCTATTTAAAAAACCAATTTTTAGAGCATGTACACGCCCTACTACACTACTGCCCACGTACGTACGCCTCGTGCATGCTATAAATCCTACATACATATGATTGTTGCACACTAAACATCCCACGTATACCTCCAAAAGTTGCAAAAATTAAAAAGTTGTAAGGAATTCAGTGAAATTTACAGGCTATTGGAGGTTTCCCAACCAATTCACCTGTTATAGCTCATCCCCAAACTAAATAACCATCCTTTTGGCATATAAAAGGAGGTATTGGGGTCTGATTCAACAATCAAGCATTAGAACATTGAAACTCTACCCAATTTCCCTTCCTTTCCTTACCCAAGCATTTGCAACCTTTTGTGAGTTATTGCCTCAACATTCCCTCTCTAGCCCCTTTTCTTCCATACAATCCATTCCCTTCCCTTGAGGTGATTAGTAGGTTGTGAGAAGAGGCTTATTGAAGGTGAAATTGGAGAATTGTTAAGAGGATCCCGGACCAGGTTCACGGAGCATCGGCCTACAAGGATTGTAAGCTTCAATTTTTCATTAATGAATAAAAGAATATATTTTCCCTATCCCAAATGATGATGTTTTTTGTCTTTTCTTTGATTTATACATAACAATTGATATCTTACCCTAATTTATGAATAGAAATAACATGTTTGTAGCCTTTTTTGCCCATTTTTTTTTGCAGGCCATCTTTGGGAGGATACTTGCAGCCTTGGGAACTACAGAACTTGAGGAGATCATCACCAAACGTTGGATAAAAGGTATGGTTATTGACTTACTCTTCTATTGCTTTATGTTCATCTATTTTGGTATGTTTGGGATAGTGTAGAAACTATATTGACTTTTAGAGAGTTATTTTCTCTATCTATACTTTAAACCTTGTTATAGTTATAGGGGGATTTTCCTGCTAGCAGAATTGGTGACTCCACTAGGGAGTCTCTCTAGAGTTTTTAGGGAGGTTTTTTGGGTTGTTGATTGGCTTATTTTTTCCTTTTGAGTTTCAGTCAAGTTCACTGAGTCTTTTAAGGGTTTCTGGTCACCTGCAAGGTGCATACCATCTTTCCCTGTCATATCAGTCTACCTAGTCTTTTTATTTTTTGAAAAGTCTCTTAGGTGTATGCGCCCTATTTTGGGTCAGCCCGCGTACATATGTTCTCTGCACAGTAGACAACCCACGTACATTCGCAGGTGGTTGATGCAACATCTTGCGTCTTTGCGTCTTGAAAGTGTTTTTTAACAAAGAGAGAGTTTGTCTCGGTTAACTTGGGTTAAAGTTTCTGTTAACTTGTTCATTAGTTTTCTTTTGTTTTCCCTAAAAGGTTTAGAGCGAGTTGTCAAGTCTTAGATCCTCCTTTTGGTTTCTTCGTTTAATCCCTGTGATCCGCAGTTATCTTAGGGTATTTATCAATCTTGTTTTCATCTTTCTCTTTGTTCCCGTTTCTTTCTTTGAAAAACGAAAAAAAAAAATTACTTCAGTTTTTGTTGTTAAAGAAGTTTGAAAAATAAAAATTAAAATAAAAATAAAAAAGAATTTATTTTCTTGCATTTAGTTTGGTAAAATAGTCAAGGTTGTTGTTTTCAAAAGAAAAAGAGTCTTTGTTTCAAATTTCATTTCAATTTCCTGAAATACTAGTTTTGCTTAGTCAAACAAAAGCATGTTTTTGGAAATTATCATGTACAAGATCTTGAAACATCAATTAGAAAAGTTGAATTTTTACAAAGAGTTTTTACAAGCTTTTCTTTAATTTCAAAGTATTTTTTTTCATTCAAATGATTTAAAGTTATCTTCCTTATTTGTCTCTTCATAACACCATCAGTTGCACAACCACACCCTTTGTGTAAATAAAGCCTTAAAATTAACGTTTAGCTTAAAATATATTAGACTTTATGTTTGTGGGTTCACTGACTAGTTTAGGGTTTTAGGGCCTTGAATTAGGTGTGAAGAGGAAACTCTTCAAGGCCATTTTAAAACAAACATTGGAGTCTGATATAGGGAGTGTGTTGGAATAGGGGCATACCCAGGTTTCAACGCTACAATAGCACACCAAAAAAACCCTAACTACCGGCCCTTTCAACAACACCTGCGAAGCAGATGAAGTCTCACTCGAGGTAGAGGCAGGGGTGGTTGCAGGACTCAGGTGTCTGCAAACTTAGCTGGGACACAGATCTGTGATTGTAATACTTAATAGGGCACTTAGTACTGTCATTTCATCAATATTTAACCAATATCTGCTTCATAGATAAAACAAAGCATTGCAGCATTCACCCTGATCTAATGTATTTAAGCACTTAGCGTAAATAAATGGATCATATCTAGTAGATTCAAGCACTATGCACATTCACCTATGTCAGATATAGCATCCAGATTCATCATAAGCACAAAGCATAAATAGATCTATATATCTATCTATATCAAGCACTTAGTAAATAACACATAAATGCACCAACACATCGCACAAAGCAGAGCAACATAGCGTGTACGTGGTTCACCCCCACCCTAGGGCTATGTCCACCAACTCTTCTTATTTATTATATTCTTTATTCAAATACATGCACAAAGCCACAAAATCCTTACTCCTCATAGGACAAGAGATCTGCACACCTTGCTAGATCCTCCTTCCTATGCTACAACACAAATCCTTCCACAGTCTGTTACAACCACTTGCACTTATATCTACAAGTCTCTTACAGTATGCATGAATCATTTACAAACCATACTTGTACTTAGCACACTTACAACTTACTAGCGGCCTCTTATTTCATTGCCTAGATCTCTATTTATACATCAGAAAATAGGCCTAAGCATGGGTAAACCCATGGGCCGACATCCCATGCCCGTTACATAATCCCATAACCCAAAAAGGGGTCGAGATCTCATGATATCTGCTTCATCTTGCACTCCACCTTCAACAAGTTGTCGAAGTCCAAAATGGTCAAACTTGACCAAGGATGTCTCAAAACTTGGTCGAGGGCCAACAAGCCCCCAACACTCACCTGTTACTTGTCCCAAGTCACTCTGATGTAGGAAGTTCTACTTCGAAATCCTCGAACTTGGCTCGAGCTGCTTCGACTTGTTGTTGTGCTATGACCTCTTGTTTAGCAAACTCCTGGATGACTGCATTGTTCACAAGTCCTTCCAGGCGTTGTTTAGCTGCATTAACAACTTGCTCTAGTTCTACTCCTCGACCTTAAACTTTTGTGAACAATTGGTAGGCCTTATCTTATACGGGTTGGAATTCTTTGAGTTACTTCCATAACTATTCTCTGAATAACATCAATATGTTGTTGGGTGGTATGTTTCTCTTGCGATATCTTCATTCTTTCCACAGCTGACGGGAGCTTCAACTGTGCCTGTATCGTTTCGGCTTGATACTTCACCTCTTGGAGCTACAACTCCAGTGCTCTTAATTTTGGACTCTCAGTGAGTCTCTCATATGTCAAGGCACTGCGATCACTCAACTGCTTGTATTCTATAGCAAGGGCCTTTAGTCTCTCAACTGCGCTCCTGGCAGTTGCTTCTCTTTGGTCCTTCACATCTTGAGGGGTCTTGGGTACTACGCGTAGTTCTAAGTCTGCGATGCATTGTTGTAGATGATGGATCAGTTCTTCAATCTTATCTACTTACTGTTTAACTCGATCTTATGCCTTTATTTCTATGACTGTCACAGAGCGAAGTGCTCTGTTGACTCCTTCCTTTACTCCGAGTTGCTCGGTGAGCAACTGTTCTTTTCCTTGTTGCATCTGTTCTTTTTCTTCATCGAACTTCGCTTGGAGGGAAATATTTTCCTGTTCTACAACTCAGTTTTTTTCTACAAGTACTCCCTGTACTTGCATCAAATCGTGGGTGGCTTTGTTCTATTTCCTCTTGTGCTTGTCGAAGGCGAGCTTCAACTGTATCAGCTAATCAGTGGAGTTGGGTTGGATTGTCTCCCATCTCTAGTGTTCCCAATGGTAGAGGTGCAGTGGAGACTGTGTGGCTAGACTGTAGTGAATGTTGTACCCCTCAGAGTTCGATTTCAATCCTAGCATACATTTCTTCCTACTTGGCCTCTTGTTTTTTCTGCTATTTCTAGCGAAGCATCATTTAGGGCTGCTATGAGAAATTCAAAGTTGTCAGAGGTGAGGAAATTCTGCATCTTGGTCATGGAGGCTTTTGATTTCTTCTGGGAAGAAGGTTTCAGAGGCGAACCATTCCTCTTCTTTAGGGGATCAACCTCATCTCCTTGCTTCTTTTTGAATTCTTTGTCATCTAACTCTTCGCCATCACCTCCTTTCTCTGGTGATATGGAAGCAGTCTTCACAGATGCACTGTCTAATCCTTGGAACTCTTCAGTCTTCTTTGTCCTGTTGGGTCCGAGTGTATCATGTGTTGTTTCTGGGCTATCTACGTCGGATATCTCTGTAGGGTTTGTTGGAATAAGGAGGTCCACCGACCAGTCCTTAGTTATGTCCTCCAGGTCCTCCTCCATCAGCTTGTAGTAGGACTAAAGTTGTTTCTTATGTTCGTCAGTGCACATTGTAATATAAATGAAATGTCGATCTGCATTGAAATTCATCAAAGGCTTGAACCAATGTAGACTGTTCTAAGTCATGCGAGGCTTGGAATGTATGGATATCTTTAGCTGATTGTAGTAGGTATGAAAAACAACATTTGACTGTCACTATTTATTCATATAGCTTGAATACCACAGTGTACTGAACTTCACGGGCAGTGGTTCAAATGGCTCGATGTCGGGGAAGATCACACCTTCTGGCATCTCCCAGGAGATGAATGCGATAAGGATAAAAATCCAACTAAAATGGAATTCATAACCTTGATATTGTGCTTCTCTGTAGTCAAGTTCCAATTGTTTCACCAGGTACTTCACCCAGTTCATCTATAGGCCTTCTGCGCACTTCCCTGCGAGGTCGACTACAAAGTCGGTGACTTGGGTAGGTTGGTTCTTTCTTACTAACTTCCCTGCAATTAGTTGACAGGTGAGGAGTACTGTACCACTCTGGATAGAATCTACCTTGTAGCCTCATGTCCCCTTATTGACATTGTCATAGGTGTCCTTGATCCTCTGTGTTAGAGTGTGATCCATGTCTTTTCCTGGGTAAAACTCTTGTGGATCAGGTCCTTGCATACTCAACCCTATGATCCAATTTATCAGTGTCAGATCAACTTTGATATGATGTTTTAGCCACAAATAGTCACCATGGTAATAAGAAAGAAACATCTTGACACATGCATTGACTTCCTGGTGTCTACCAAAGTGTGGAATATTCATGACATGGAGCAGGGTGGACTGTGCGAGGTTCATCGTCCACGATTGGGGGATTATCTTAGAATTCTTTCCCTTCGTCTTGGTCAGGTATTTGTATGGGGTAATCATGTTATATACCTTTCGATATCTGAGGTTGAAGTCACTAAACTTCAATGGTGCAATCTTGTCCTGGTCTATTAGAACTACACATATCCCCTTTAGGAGGTACATTGTAACCAAGGTGTATTCGAAATCTCTGGGAACACTGTCTCGATTTACTGTGCCTCTTAGAGGTGGAATATAGGTGGGTAATATGGTCGGGATCAATTTGGCATTCGTTAAGTCATCCTTGTGTTTCATTTTCTTTTCATTTGGTGTTCGGGATGGTCCAGCTCGACGAAGATGCTTGCATTGTTCTTGTGGATGAAGCTTGGACCCCTACAGATAATCCTCTCTCTAACATGACTCTTTCAGTCATCAGGTCAAGGAGTACTTTTGTCACAGATTCTTCGACTACGTTTAGATCCTCAGACATATGTGTTTGGGATTAATGATATTAGGTTCAATATTAACGTAGACACTGCAATGAAATACATGGCAAAAGTGTGATGATCACTGTGAAAAATCCACTTATTCTGCGGGATCAAAATATCGGTTAGCAAAAGTGTTCTCAGTGCATGGTGGGACACGATAAATAGGTAACCTGGCAATTGGTACAAAGCTTTCAATAACTCTATTCTATCCATTATGGCATAGTTCCAATGGTCTGATGGAGAGATGTCTGACCATAAATTCCTTTCTACCCATTCAAAGCATCGGTCGAATGGTTATAATGTCCCCAACAACTATATTGTTTTGCCATGGTGAAGTGTCATGTGTCGTTGTTTTGATATCCCGGTGAAGCTCCAATTTTGCAAATTTTTCTTTTGTGAAGTTCCCTCTGGAACCTTCTACAACTTTTTGATCTTATCTCTCTTCTTACTTAGTTTTCTAGCCTTCTTTTCAATGAGCTTTGTCTCGGTATGTCTTTTTCCATTCTGATTCTTATATTCTTTTGGCATAAGTACTTCGCGTTGTTGAGATTCTTTCCTAGGATTCGAGGGCGATCCTTCTTCTTTATCTGTAAGAGGTATTCCAGTCTTATGTGGGTCCTCTAGTGTTCTTGAAACTTTGAAATCTATGTCGTTGTTGTTAAATAGCCACAATCTATTCTCCTATTCTTCAATCAAGTGTGTGATCCTTCTAGTTATAAAATATTTTAACTTTTGTTTCTTATGTTCTAAGACTTCTTCTTCTTCCTTTCATCTAGATTGATCTCTGTCAATCCAAGGTTTTCCTAGTAACATGGTAAATGGAGCGTTTTCCTCAATAAATTTAATGATCTCAAAATATTCTTTTGTCAAAGTTCCATTGACATTCATAGGTATCTAAGGGAGCTTCCCACATAGGGTTATCAGTTTTCCTCAGAATAATCCTATTCCTCCCAGTGAAGGAATCATCCTAAAAGTTCCCAAGTTCTTTCTGTCAAAACATTCACCTGTGTTTCCTTATCCAGAACACACTCCACGTTGAAGTCTCCTATTCTTGCTTCAATGCATTCTTTTTCTTTGAAGATCTCTGATAATCTGACATGTCGGTGGTCATTCAAGGTTTCTTTCATCTGTAGCAATAATTTCTTTGATTCTTTCTGGTATTCTATCATAAACTTAGTTTCTAGATATTCGTTAGGGTTTTCTTGATTTAGATTCTTTGTTTCAACTTTAGTAATCATTCTAGGGAAATCCAACACTTCATGGTCCATAGCTTTGCAACAAATACAACTAGGTCTTCTCCCAGGGAATTCCTTAGAAATATGTCCCAGTATTTTGCAACTGTAACAGAGGGTTAATCCTCTCTTTCTTTTAAATGATCCCCATCTTCTCCTGTACTGCGCGATAGGATCATATGAGCTAACCTGCAACAAATTCTTTCTAGGATCTTGCATCCATTTGTTAGTCCAACTATTCTTTCTATTCATAGGTATAACATATCTTTCACTATTCTTATTATATCTACTCATATCAAACCTTCTTTCATCTACCAGTACCCTAGTTTTCAAACTAGGACAGACTCTATTAAGCATACCTAGATCCATACTGTTGAAACAAACATTTCCACTTATCTTACTTCTACAGAGCACAAAGCTTTTAGATCTATAATTTTTCAATATTCTTACCTTTATCAGAGCACAAATCTTTCAAATCTTACCTCTTTTAATAAAAAATTCTCACTTTTACCTTTCTCAGAGCACAAAGCTTTCAGATCTTACCTCTTTTCTTCAAATCAGACTTATTTTCCTTAGCATAGAGCTTGTCAAACTAAGTAGAGTATTGTGCACTAGAGAAATAGATATACGCGTGGAAATTTCTTAGTTTCAGGTCGAATCTTTGCACAAAGATTCTTCTTCCTCAGTTCCCAGCAATCACAGTTTCGGGTCCCAGGAAAAAAACCATTTTTTGGCACAGGGGAAGACCCAGGGTTCAATGCTACAACAACGCACCAAAAAAAACCTAACTACTGGCCCTTTCAGCAACACCTACGAAGCAGATGAAGTCTCATCCGAGGTATAGGCAGGGGTGGTTGCAGGACTCAGGTATCTGAGTCCTTAGTTGGGACACAGATCTGTGATTGTAATACTTAATAGGGCACTTAGCACTGCCAGTTCATCAATATTTAACCAATATTTACTTCACAGATAAAACAGATCATCGCAGCATTCACCCTTATCTAATGTATTTAATAACTTAGAATAAATAAATGGATCAAATCTAGCATATTCAAGCACTAAGAACATTCACCTATGTCAGATCTAGCATCCAGATTCATCATAAGAACAAAGCATAAAAAGATCTATCTATCTATCTATCTATATAGAGCACTTAGAAAATAACACATAAATGCACCAACACATCACACAAAGTAGAGCAACACAGCGTGTACGTCGTTCACCCCCACCCTGGGGCTATGTCCACCAACTCTTCTTTTGTATTAGCTTCTTCAGTCAAATACATGCACAGAGCCACAAAATCCTTACTCCGCATAAGACATGAGATATACGCACCTTGCTAGATCCTCCTTCCTATGCTATAACACAAAGCCTTCCACAGTCTGTTACAACCACTTGCACTTAGCTCTACAAGTCTCTTACACTATGCACAAAGCATTTACAAACCTTTCTTACACTTAGCACACTTACAACTTACTAGCGGCCTCTTCTTTCATTGCCTAGATATCTATTTATACATTACAAAATAGGCCTAAGCATGGGTAAACCCATGGGTCTACATCCCATGCCCATTACATAATCCCATAACCCAAAAAGGGGTCGAGATCTCATGATCTCTGCTTCATCTTGTGCTCCGTATTGAGGGTATTTCTCAGGAACAATACCGATCGCATTTGCCTACAAAGCTTCGTGAACCTTAAATTTGTTCTATTTCCTTAGTTGTCTTCCAAACCAATTTATTTTAGCACCATTGAAGGGCTTTGGACTTGTTATCCTACTCATTACAATCTTCCCAACTTTCTATTGTACCCGTCTAGTGACTGACTGTGTGTTGGCAACATAAATGCCTATTTTTTACGGACTTACACAGGTGACTATGGGGGTATACCGCGGTACCTAGGGTGGAAGACAGATTACACTTCATAGAGTATACCTAAATGGTGCTTCCATGTTCGATTTTCACTTACATCAATCAGTTTCTCTAGTTTCGATTGGAGTAACTGTCCTTCCCACTAGTTAGTTGTCTGCTTGATTTTCCTTTAGGAACTTTTAGTGTGTGCTCTGTGCTCCCTAGTTTTCCATAATGAGGTAGTCAATCATTTATTTGGGTATCTGACCTAAGGTGGTAGACCACCCACTCCTTCAGTCGTGAGGAATTTTTTGGTCTTTCGCTTAGAAATGTGGATCCGCCTCTTTATAGGCATTGTTTTTATATCACTAGTTCGCTAGAGTTAGTGTGTGAGACTTTTATGGACTTGAATGATCATGCAAGTGGAGAAACTATGCATAATATCCTCATGGATAAAGTTCCTAATGATACCAACCAAGTAAACCCTTTGCAAGGGGATTCTTGTTCTTTTTCTTTCTTTGGAAGTGTTGGTATCCCTTTGATGGCCACTTTGTACATTCCTGGGTTAAATGTGGGACTGCCGGTTTGGTTGGGTACCATTCGAAATGTCCCAAATTCTCTTGAAACTTCTCAGTTAAGAACCTTATGTCATGGGAATCATCTTGATGTTCCTTTGTTGACAAAGTCTTCTCCTCCTCCTTCTTCCTTCTCTGGTGAAAGTATAGCTACTAGTAATTGGAAGTCTAAACGAAATAGAAAGAGGAAGAATAGGAAGAAGAAATCACCAACCTCTATGAGTCATGTTGGAGATAGGTCATCGACCTCTGCAATTCATGTTGAATACCAGCACCCAGCCTCTGCAAGTCATGTTGGGGGAAAACAACCAACCTATGCATGTCATGTTGGAGATAGGTCATCAACCTCTGCAAGTCATGTTGAAGACCAGCACCCAGCCTCTACAAGTTATGTTGGGGGCATGAACCTAGTCCCTGCAAGTCATACTGGAGTTCAACAACCAACCTCTGCTAGTCATGTTGGAGAGTTGTCAACAACCTATGTGAGTCATGTTGGGGGAAAGCACCCATCCTTTGTAAGTCATTCTAGCTTAGAAATTCCAGCTGATGCTAGTCATAATGGAAATAGGTATGTAGCCTCTGTGAGTCTTGTTATGGACCCATCACCAACCTCTGCAAATCATGTTGGAGATGTGCAGCCAACCACTGTTAGTCATGTTGGGGGCATTGATTTTGTTGAGAAACCTAGATAGATAGGATGTAAGCCTAAGTTCCCTTGTAATATTTGCAAGGGAGATCACCTTACTCATTTATTCCCTAGCCTTCTAGAGGTAAAAAGATTGTGGTCCCTATCTGCAATCTCTTCTGATTTTGAGTCTTCTGAGGTTTCCTCACAGCCTTTTTAGCCAGTGGTTGAGAAAGTGGTCATTCCGATTAAATTTTTGTCAATCCCACTCCCTTTTTGGGGGGTGATGCGTCTTTAGACCATGTTGTCTCATAGATTATTCATCCATTGGTTGAGAAAGTGGTCACGCCGATGCAATATTCGGTTGATCCAACTCTTCTCTTGGAGAGTGTCAAGTCTACCAAAGTGGTCATGTCGATGCAATATTCGGATGATCCCACTCTTCTCTTGGGAAGTGATGTGTCTACCGACTAAGTTCTTAGCATTTCCAGCTAAGTACTTTCATAACAAGGGGGCAAACCGCTCACTTAGAGAACACCCCCCCCCCCCACCAAGTCCTAAGATGGTTTCCTTTGATTGGAATGATATTTTTGAGCCTCACCTTCCTTTTTCTACACCTTTTCAAATAAGGGTTGAAGTTAATTCAAAAAATATTTATAGATGCATCGTAAATGAAGGAGCCTCTAAAAGTATTTTATCCTCCTCAGCTTGGCAATCTTTGGGTTCTCCCGAGCTTGTGTCTACTTGGCATGAGTTGTTGGATTTTGATAGATGTCCTAGTGAATATTTGGGGATTCTTCCTCAGTTTCCTATCTCATTAGGTGGGAAGATTTTCCTTGTCGATGTTATAGTGGTGCAAGGCTAGTTAGATTTTAATATGCTTCTCGGGTGTGATTATGTATATGTTATGAATGTTGTGGTGTCTATGCTCTTTTGAGTGATTCATTTCCCTCATAATAGAAGAATTGTCACTATCAACCAGTTGGAAACTGATAATAACCATCATAATTTGACATTACTTCAAGTTGCCCCTTTATATGTTCCTAGTGTTCGTGTAGACTCTACCCTACCACGGTTTAATTATGTGGCATATTATCCTCCATGTTAAATTATTTTGGAGCAGGAACCTGTGAAATCATGTTTTCCTTCTCGAGACATGGTCTCAGAAATTGATCAGTCTTTTTATCCAATGAGGGCATGGGAGCCCTTGTTTCCCCCTCTTGGTTTGAGTGGTCTTGAGTTTCCTTTTGAGTCTAATATCATTGTTTGTAGATCCTCAAACCCTTGTGCTTGTGATTCTTTTCTGATAGAATTTTCCAGTCCTTGCCAGAACCTCCATCGTCATATAGAATATGGTCAGTTTGCTTCACCCTTTGGGACTGTCGACGCTCCTCATTCGTGCAATTTATTGGATTTTGAATTGCCTTCGGATGAGGCTATCCTTGAATCCATGACTAAGGTTTTTATACCGTGGGAAAACTTACACCATGGTTTTTGTTTTATTCCCTTTTGGGATACTTTCCAGGTTTCTTATTGAAGAGACTCTTAGTATGATCCTAGCAGCGGGCTCTACCTAAATCAGTACTATGCATGAATCGTAAGGCTATGTGGTTTCTTGTACCATATTATACAGTCCAGGTTTGTTGTTTTCAAGTTTTTTATTCAATAACACCTCTTATTTTCTGAATTTTCTACCTATATTGGATTTATTGACTTCTAGATGAGTGTTATTTGTCTTATATGCAGGATCTTGGAGACATTTTTTCTTTGACTTGTGTTCATCGTATCGATCCATTCTGACAGGTATTGACCTCAAAACTGGAATATAGGTTAGGTTTTTTCCATATTCACATTTCTCATTATTCGTTTCCTCATTATTTTGGCCTTAGGATCGATCCCACTAGATTGTGACACTAACCTTCCTTGTTGATAAGTGTTTCATACTTTATGTGGTAGAGCCTTCCTTCCATGGGCATCCTAGTTAGAGCCTTGTTTTCCTTTTGGTTCCCATGTTGAAGTACTTCATATAAACGAGAGTCTTGTTTAGTCCCGCCATGACTATGTATTGAAGCCTCATTCTTCTTGCTAATCATCATTCTTGGCCTTACCCACGAGACTCCCTAATGAGCATGGTTTGTTGTCTTTCAAGCTCATGTAAACTTTGAAAGAAACATCCAATGAGTTGTATTTATTCTTTTTGATCTCGTATGGATTACTTGAGAAAAGTAGCCCCTGGAGAATTCTTTAAGCCCTTTTCAGACTCTCTAAAAATGAAAATATTGTCGAACAATCTTGTTTCCCTTCATGCTCGCCAAACTCAAATTTGAAGGCACATATGTCCAGCAGTAGTTTACCCCTTTTTCGGTCTGGATGGCTAATTTTACAAATAAAGGTATGATTTAGGAACTTCGATTTGCTAGACGCGTATTCTCATGCATAAGTTTAACCCTTTTTTGGGCCTAAGGGACTAAATCTTTGAAAAAGAAACATGCTCTTGGTTTTGGTTTATCACCTTTTTTGGGCCTTGGAGATTACTTACAAAAAAGGAACCCCCTCAGAGTCCATAGTTAAGCTCTTTTCAGACTCCCTAAAATTGAAAATATCATTGAGTGAACTTGTTCCTTCAGACTCGTTAAATTGGTCTAGAAGAACATCTACTGGCATGAGTTTAACCCTTTTTCCAGCAGTAGATTATAGCAGAAAAAGGTATGCCTCGAGATATTCGTCTCGCCAGGAGATTTATTCTTAGTTAATTTTATACTCTTTCAGGCTAAGGAGACTATACTCAAAAAAAGGTTGTGATTCCATAGTTAATCTCTTTTCAGACTCCTTAAAATTGAAAAGATTGTCGAGTGATCTTGCCTTTGTCACACTTGTTAAAATGGTTTTGAAAAAATGTATTTTCGATGAAAGTTTAACCCTTTTTTGAACCGATTATACTAACAATGAAAAAGGTACTCCATGGAGTCTTCTTTTTTCATTTTTTCAGACTCTCTAAACATGAAAAAACTACCGATATTACCTTCTTTGGGCTCGTAAAAAATTACATAGAAGGGGTCTCAATGTGTCATGCTTAATCGCCTTGTGGGTCTCATATTTACATATTTGGCACAATGTCGGCTCCATGTTGATCTTAACTAAACCTTTGAAGCATTCCTTATACTCAATCCTTGCAGCACTTCTTTCCTCTACGACCTGACACCTTGACCCATGAAGGAATTTTCCCCGAGTGTCCTTATATTGCACATGTCTCCTTGCCTTGAGCATTAGTATGTTCCATGTTCTTGGAAATGGTTTTCTTGCTCACAACACTCGTTCCTCCTTTGTAACATAGCTGCATTCTTTTATTCTTTTTCAAGCTCTTTGAAAATTGAAAAAGACAAAAAAATCAAATATTCCAAAAAGAGGGGATGGGAAATATACATTTTGTTTTTGGCAGCAAAGATAGTTTCCTTTGGAAAAATCACATCCTTCCATTTGTTTTTCAAGAATTTGGATTTAGTATGACCTTAAGAATTATTTCTCGCTACATAGATTTGTGTCCTCCTCTATTTGGTTACTCTTCCAAACATATGGAGAGTTTGTGGTGCCTCATGCATCACAAACTTATGTCAATGTCATGATGCCTGATTTTGATCATCTTTAATGCTTTTGTCCAAGGGAATTTTTACCCAACCTGAGTCAGCCTTTCTATAGTTTGTTTCTTGA
>ML821810.1:30017-40184 GCA_009831015.1 Picea engelmannii | reverse complement strand
TTTGTTTCATGCTAGACAACCCACATACATACTCTTGATGCATGCTAAACAAACCACGTATACCTCCAAAAGTTACAAAAAAATAAAAAGTTGTAAGAAATTCGGTGGAATTTATGGGATATTGGAGGTTTCCCAACAAATTCACTTGCTATAGCCCATCCCCCAACCAAATAACCATCCTTTTAGCATATAAAAGGAGGTCTTGGGGTCGCATTCCACAATCAAGCATTAGAACGGTGAAACTCTGCCCAATTTCCCTTCCTTTCCTTGCCCAAGCATTTACAACATTTTGTGATTTATTACCTCAGCATTCCCTCTCCAGCCCCTTTTCTTACATACAATCCATTCCCTTCCCTTGAGGTGATCAGTAGATTGTGAGAATAGGCTTATTGAAGGTGCACTTGGAGCATTGTTAAGAGGAACCCGGACCAGGTTCACAAAGTGTCAGCCTGCAAGGATTGTAAGCTTTAATCTTTGATTAATGAATAAAAGAATCTCTTTTCCCTGTCACAAATAATGATGTTTTATGTATTTTATTTTATTTATACATAACAATTGATATCTAACCCTAATTTATGAATAGAAATAACATGATTGTAGCCTTGTTTTCCTATTTTTGGATGGAGGTCATCTTTGGGAGGAGACTTGTAGCCTTGGGAGCTATAGAGCTTGAGAAGATCATCACCAAACGTTGAATAAAAGGTACAGTTACTGATTTACTCTTCCATTGAATTTTTTTCATCTATTTTGGTATGTTTGGGGTAGTGTAGAAACTATAATGACTTTTAGGGAGTCATTTTCTATGTTTATACTTTAAACCTTGGTATAGTTATAGGGGGTTTTCCCGCTAGCAACTGTCGCTCGAGGAAGCCCTTGTGCAACAACGAAATGAAATGATGGAAAATTTTGCACAAATCCTTCGACAGTTGCCAACAACCAACTCATATTTGTCAAGAATCCACTTTGGAGGCACCGCCCCCTTCAAAGAAAAAGTGAGTTTTTATATTCATGTATTTGAAGGTCAGATAGACACATATTCTCTACATAAATGGTTGAATCTACTAGAAGGTTATTTTTCGGTCCATAATTTTTACGATAGAGAAAATATTACCTTTGTGCTCCCCAAGGTTGTCCCTCATGTCAAATATTGGATGGATACTTACTGTGAGAAAACATCCACTGAGGAATCTGGAATATTTGTAGTCGCACCCACTTGGGATTATTTCAGGGATGTGATTAAGGTACAATACTACCCTGTTGAAAGCTACAATGACCAGTATACGAGGTGAACCACACTGCAATAGGAAAGGGACCAAATAGTGACATATTTCAAAAATGTCTTCCATACCTTGTGCACCAATATAGGTATCAAAGACTATGATTGACATATGGTGCTCAAAGACTACAATGTTCTACATAAATATATCTAGATAGAAATGGATTTTCTGGACATCTTGTCACTAGGCATCGCTTATCAATATGCTTTCAAAATCGAGAAAAAATATAAATAGAAGAAGCAAAAGTTTGGGTCTAGGAATTCCTCACAGCAAAAGCAGGGAAAAGGTGGTCCCAACCCATAGAATAAAGGATAGAGCAAGGATGGACCCCCTTAGGAAAAATAGTCTAAGACACAAACAAGGAGGGGTACTGAGAAGACAAAGAAAGACATTGGGAAGTGGTGTGAATTCCATAAAATTCCTTTCCATAACACCAACGAATGTCACTCGAAGTAGTATTTGGTGGTTGATATGAAAGCCTTAGAGTCAAAGACAGGTTCTGACTCTGAATCAAATCCATACAAAGGGAAGCAGATCATCGATGTAGAACTTGGTGCCATTTTCGCTACCACCAAGGTCCAACCAAGTGAAATCGAAGAACTAGAGGAAGTTGAGTGCCTTTTTCACTCGTAGATGTGGGTGAAGGGTGCTCCACTACATTTCATTTTCGATAGAGAAAGTCAAAAGAACATGATCTTAGCATAGATCATCAAGCGGTTGGACTTGTCGACAACACCACACCCGCATCCCTACACCATCGGGTGGCTCTGCCAAGGGAGATATATTCACATCATCCAACAATGTCATCTGCCCTATGGAATCAATCCCTTCAAGGATGATGTATTGTGTGATAGGTCTACCTACTTCCATTCTTTGATATCTGTTAAGAAATGCAGGAAGGTCATTCCCAAACCGGGAAATTTGTCTTCTTCGTGATTCTTTCTCAGAGTGAACATAAGGTCATAGCCACATCCATGGACTATGCACAATACCTATCCATGTAGTAGAATCAAGTGGACAAGGTCATGGAAGAATAAAAAGACATGATCTTCTCCTCACCCACAGGGGTACCGCTGCACTGTCAGGTCAAGAACTCAATCGATCTAACACCTAATGCACCTATACCCAATGGGTCAGTCTATCATCACTCCAAGCACTAGATCCAATATTTGATGCAAAAAGAGGCACATCCAACCCAATTCCTCAACCTATTGAAGCCCAATTGTACTCGTCTAGAAGAAATATGGGACCTAGCGACTCTGCAGTGATTATCGAGCCCTAAACAAAATCACATTCAGGAACCGGTACCCAATTCCCTAAATTAATTACCTTTTGGACTAGCTAAAGGGATCCAAGTACTTCAACAACATTGACCTAAAGTCTGGCTACCACCATGTCCCAATAGAATGGACTAATGTATGGTAGACTACTTTCAAGTCCAAAGAAGATCTTTCCAAATGGCTAGTCATGCCCTTTGGTTTGAAAAATACTCATGCAACTTTCATGAGGTTGATCGATGATATATTGTGGTTTTTCACCCATTATTTTGTGGTGGTATATCTGGATGATATTCTCCTCTTCAGCAACAATTTGGCGAAACACTTGCAGCGTATTCAACAGTTCCTTCACACCCTATGGCAACACAAACTATATGCTAACTTGGAAAAATGATCATTCAGCATGAACAAGGTCTAATACCTAGGATACATTGTTGAAGAGCATGGTGTGCATGTGGATCCAACCAATATCCAGGTCATTTGTGACTTTCCAACCTCGACCACACTAACCGATATTCAAATTTTCCTAGGACCTATCAACTTCTATCGTAGGTTCGTGTTGGGATTCTCCCATATTGCATGGACCCTCATCCAAGTGACCAAGGGTGGTGACAAGGAAAATCGTGTGTGGCAAAATTTGCAATAGAAATAATTCTATGATATAAAACATCGCTCATGCTCATATCTAATTCTCTCCTTACTTAATATGCAACAACATTTTGAGATTAAGACCGATGCTTCAGACTATGGTGTGGGTGAATTTATCACTCAACACGGTCATCTAGTGGCCTATCACAGTGAGAAATTATCAGATGTCATCTGTAAGTACCCCACCTATAACAAATAAATGTATTCCATTGTATGATCATGCCGCCAATGGAAGCATTATATTCTTGGGAAGGAGACATCCATCCACACTGATGACAAGCCACTATAGTTCATGTAGATATAAGGAAAATTGTATTATGAACTTCGTCAAAAGTGGTCCATATATTTGCAATAGTTCCATATCAACATAAAATATCAGACAGGGAGCACCAATTGTGTCATTGACTGCCTCAGTCATCCTCCATTTGTAACCCTAACCATGGTGATCCACTCCTGTGGACATGAGGCTTGAGTGTGGCCCCAACTCTACAAGAGTTATCTTGACTTCGCTACCATTTACCATATGCTTGGAACAGATGCGACTGTCACTGACTTTCATCTTCAAGATGGAATGTTGTTCCATTTGGGACACCTTTTTGTTCCTTCAAGCAAGTGTGTGAAGCTTATTTGGGAATCTCACTACAATCGAATGACAAGACATTTTGTCATGGAAAATACCATGGAAGTACTACGAAAATACCATGGAAGTAGTACAGAAGAATTTCTATTGGAAAAACATTTGATAAGATGTCAACAATTATATCATGTCCCAACCTGCCTATGCCATTGCCAAACCAACCATTAAGAAGCAACACCTATACACCCCTAGGCCTAATCCCTAAAGCCCCTGGTAATCCATCAGGATGGAATACATGTATGGCCTTCCTTCAACCAAGCAAGGTAATGACTGTGTTTTTGTGGTTGTTGATCGATTTTCTAAGATGGTCATTCTAACATCCTGCAAGAAGAGTATCACAGCGCATGCCACTACCAAGATTTTCTTCGAACGGGTGTGGGTACACTTCAGGATACCACAAACCATCATAATTTATAGGGACAAAAAGTTCCTAAGCACATATTGGTCATTGTTGGACACCATTCTCACCAAATCCATCTCCTTCCACCCCCAAACTAATAGCTACATAGAGGTTGTCAACAGAATGATCATGTATATATTATGCATGCACAACTCCAAACATCCATGCACATGGGATGAGAGTCGCCCATATTTTCAACACAGCTACAACAGAGCCCTCCATAGCTCGACTATCCACAACCCCTTTCAGTTGGGGTTGGGATTTCAACCATTGGGTCTCATCGATGTTGCATTATGCCTTGCATCCACACAGGAAGAATCATCCCATGCTCAATCTGAGGCCAACAAAGCAACCAAGTTTATTGAATGGATTCAGCACATCCACCAACAAGTCCATGATATTTTATCAAAATTCAATGTTAAGTACAAGAAACGCCATGATCAACACTAGGTGTCGCACAAGCTTCAGGTGGGAGATAGGGTATGGTTGCATTTGTAGAAAGAGCACCTTACAAGACCCCATCAAAATATTCATCCACTTTGTTATGGACCTAACATCATCACCAAGGTTGTGGGTGACAATACTTTTGAGCTAAGTATTCCCCCCTTCCTTGGATTACACCCAATGTTCATTGTGGACCTCCTTCGGTCGTACTTTCCACCATTATTAGACACATCGAAGATAGCAGGGTAGTTGACACCTACATATCTCAACCCTGACTGCAATAAAAATGTATCCATTGATTATATTTTGGACACTTATGTTAAGGGCACTCGTCAACAGAGGATCCAACTTTATCGATTTGTCAAAGCAGGGAAGCTACTGCACCAAGGAAAGTGGCTCACCTAGAGCCAAATTCAGTAGAAGTTTCCCCATATGATGGGGGTGCTCAATGCAATGGATACCATTGATTCCTAAGGGGGTAGGACTGATCCAAGTGGATATTGGTGGCCACCCACCTATTCCACTGGCTCAAATAACATTTTTTCATTTTGGCAGTTTTTCTACAGTTTTTCAGGTCCTGAACTTCCGGGGTCATTTTGATGCCCTAATCGATGTTTTTTTTCACTTTTAGAGGCCCAAGAAATAATTTTTAGGATCCCACCTAGACCATTTGGAATGTGTTCTTCTCAGCTAGACATTTTCGATGATTTATCGAGCGCCCCAAACATAGATCATATGCAAAAGTTATGCCCTCGGGAAGTTGACGTATCAACTACCCCCATCAGGGCTCACAAACCTTTTGGTGTTTCATCTCCCAAGGTTAGGGTTTTGGATGTTTATGGTTTTCTCATTTATAATTTATAATTAAAAGGCCTTTGTATACTTATTGTACTCATATTATTGTGAATGAGCATAGCCATCACATCTCTTCTCAAATATAATCTGCCACCATTCGAGCAAGTTTGTTTCATTCTACTTTTTTACAATTTCATCATGTTCTCTTTATTAATAGAAGTCAATTTTCACTATATCTCTGTGTTTCTTTTATATGATATTTTTCTTCTCTTTATTTTTTTTTGTTTTCATGTCCCTAATGAGGTAAGGGTACAAGGAGTTGGTATTATACAAAATTTTGTCGCAGCAAGTGATATTGCCTATTCTCTGACATCTAAAGCATAGAAATTTGGAAGAAAACTGAGAGAAAGTCTTCTTGGGAAGGATCAACTCTAAAAAATCCCTAAATTACAAATTTGTCACATGTTTCTTTCTATAAAGGTGTGAAAACTTAACTTATTGCATGTTGCATCACTGGAAGGTACAAAAATGTCACTTTTTGTTGAGGTTTAAGGGTACGACAACCTCTATACATGGGAAAAATGAAGAAATTCTCGAAGCTTCTAGAAGAGAAGTTTCGATGATGAGATGTTTGTCGATCGGTTTGGATCTCACCCATATCTCCTGATTTATTGACATCCTAACCTCTCATCCTAATCTACTCATGGATTCGTCTCCAATCTATAAATGGAGCATCTTCTAAAGGGAAAGGCTAATTAGAATAAGAAGTAAAGAGGAATTAATTAATGGTGAATTGAGAGTAACTTCTGATTTTTTATTGAGATATTGTGAGTCTCATTTTGTCTCTAAGAGATTTACTCATTCCAAAGTGCTCAAGAGATGGTGATGGAATTCATGGAGGTTGCACGGGTATTGAAGCATTGGAATACTGGAAGGAGTTTGTCAATGCCAAGGCTTGGTTGTAAGTTACTTCTTAATTTATTAATGCAGTTATATTTTCCCTTTCCTATAAATCTTGTATATCATATTTATTGTGTGTTTCCTTAGCCATCTACATAGATTTATCGAAATATGTGTTGCATTGTTGTTTTCACTTGTTCTGTTTGATTCCTACATAGAACTATAGCAAAAGACTTTGGGATCGAATTTGGAGCTTCAATTAACGAAAGAAAACTTCAGATAAAAAGGTATGATCTACTTATCTATTCTTATTTCGATTCTAAAATCTAAGGAAAGGAATTTATATTGTTGTGTTTTGTTCTAGTTTCAGGTTCTCTAACTAGGGAGATTTTTTTATGTCCACATTTACAAATTTATCCACAACAAAAATGGAGACCATACTGGGGAGTGATTTTCTAGATTTTTTCTCCTAGTTTGCTTCTTGTGTCCTATTTGAGTCTTTTTGATTCATCACTTGGCCTTGTATGATCAGTTAATCTAAAATTCCACCGAAGAGTCTCAGCAAATTTTTGTTTTTCTGAGTTTTAGTTTCTTGTCACGTCCTCTTTTGATATACAAAGCGACATTGTCGCACTGTAGCATTCTTATGCTCATTACAACTAACCTTGTCGCACCCTTGTTTGAGGTACAAAGATGTTGGAAATATAACTGAGGGGGGGGGGGTGAATCAGTTATGTATATAAGCTTGAAACTTTTCTTGTTATTTTCATATTATTTCCAGATTATTATTTTATGTGTTGTTGATAACTTAACATGCATAGATATATAATATTTGATCAATCACACAGAATACATAGAGACACTGATTTTCATGAGGAAACCCATAAGGGTGAAAACCTCTTCTTCTTAGGATGCCAATAAAGCTCCAACTTTCATGTGCATCATAGTCTTTGATCTACAACTCGAATATGAGGCTACATCCTCTTATAGCAAGCTACAACTTGCAGAGAGCACCAACTCTCAGATTTCTCTAGCACCCACTAGATGGAAGCACCAACTCCCAGAATATATTCTAGCACCAAATAGAATTTAGAGGACTGCAATCCTCCCTAGCACCACCCTACCACCCTGATTGAATCTTACAAAAATTTACTTACTTTCTCTGTCTCTGATATGGTATGTTACAACTCCATGTCTCCTCTGCCTTCTTCAGCTTTTATACTTTGTTTTGCTTCTGCATCGTTCCAGTTCTATGCTCTGCTCATTTTCCTCCTGTGCTCAACACCACCGTTGTTCAGCTTCTTGTCTTCCTTTTATACTATGTTCTCCTCTACATTCTCTTTACTGTTCCATGGACCTCCCCTTCAGATTATGCACTACGTCTCATCCTTCCCACATGCATCACTCTTGAAAAATCACATTGTCTTTTTTGTTCTGCATGTTTTTCTCACCTCTAGTCCTCTGCCTAATCATCATGCAAACTCTTCATCTTCCCTGGTGTTTATACTAAATATGTTCATCATTAGCGGGAGTTATCCTGATATTCCTTGGCTTCTCTGGCAGACGTAACTCTTCATATTCTCTAGTAGTTACAAAAAGTCATTTTTGGCTTCTTTAGCTTCCAAGCCCCTTCCTTCACACGACCACCGACAGTGACCAAACGCCTATTCAAAATGTGCTTACCGATATCAGTCTAGTGAGAACTAGATCCATTTTTAGATATGACCTTGGGCAATGATCTCATGTGACCACATGATTGTAGGCACGTCCAAAGGTGGTTTGAATCAAACTACTTTTCACCCCACAATTTACCTCGAGCCTCCACGTGTCCTTTCTCCAAAACCATGGTTTCGATTGTGGCCCTCCATCAACTTATTAATGTTCATGCACCTTCCATTCCTGCAATGCGATGGGACCATCAATCTCACGATCTTGACAGTGCTCCTAAACTAACGGTTCAGATATGTCCTTTCTAAATCAATGACTGAGGTTTAATTTGTGATCCAGGCTTCGGGAGATTCAAATCTCAAACCCTGCTTTCCTTCGTACATAAATATTTCAGAGTTGAAAATCCACTGATGTGTATCCCTCTCATATTAACAATTGAGATCTCCTTCGGGTCTTCGGACTTTGAAGATTTCAAATATCAAATTCTCATTTCTTATGACTGGATGCCTTCCGAAATGGAAGATATGCTAACATATGTCCTCTTTAATCCAAAGGTTATCCTCCACTCTGAGACTTCTCCCTTCAGCATTCTCATATTTTAGTTTCTCCTTGCTCGGCTGCCCTCTAAGCATTTTACCCAGAGCTTGTGATATAATGACATGTGTCCTTATTGAATCAACGGTCACAATCCCTTCGGGTATTCTGGGTTCGACAATATCAACTTTCCAACCTTTCCTCCTTCCTTTTCTTTTATCCAGAGTTAGAAATTGATTGACGTGTGTCTCTCATAATTTGACGGCTAAGATTGACTTTAGGTTTCCGGGGTTCAGGAATATCAATTCTCAACTTTATTTTCTTTCTTTTTCCCTAAAATGCACAAATTTCTACCACACATCCTTCTGGAAACCGACGGTCTGGATCTTCTTCGGGTATTCAGTGTTCAGGACTTCAGGACTTTAGGCTAATCGCTGGTGGTAAAACTCCCAAAGTAAAACTCCGGCAGTGATGTAACTTTCTTATGTCACTTGATGGCATGCCATGAGCTGAGTAGTTTCCATGTGTCACTTAGATACATGATTTGCAGGTACCTTAAATGTCGATTCAAATTTACACTTGTCATTATCTGATTGCTCCACGTGTCCTTGCTGACATAGTCTTTCTAATATGGATCTCCACATGTGGCACACGTTCTTCTCCCAGATCTAACGATTGTCCTAACTCTCAAAATGTATCTTAGACCAACGGATGAGAATGACTTCAGACCTTCATCCTTCGAGACTTTGGGACTTTTGTTTCCTTCACAGCCACAAACTCTCGAAGTGATTCACTCCGGAGTTGTGGATCATGCACCACCTATCAGCCTTGATGATGGATTGTCCCTTCTTACTTTGGGACTTCGGGACTTTGACAAGTCCGCTCTCCTACGCTCATCCAAAGAATTAACCTTTGTGCATTTATCTTGGGATCCAATGACTGTTGATCCTCAACGCTCAAATCCAATGGATCAACTCTATACTTCTCCTCTGTGCTTCCTCTGGTCACTGGACACTGATCTAACGCTCATCGCATTTTATCCATATCTGATGGTCCTTATTCATTTCGGATTTCAGGCTTCGGGTAATTCAACTTTCAAGTTTCCAATTCTTCTGGAGTGAGATTCCCCGAACAGTAACCTCCTTGCAACATTTGACCTTAACCAAATGTTGTTCTTCGATCATGTTCTTAGATTGATGACTTGATCTATATACGATGTTGCTATTCTAGATTATCACGTCCTTCCATTTATAATGATCCAATGGTTGTCAATTATTCAGGATTGGTGATCCAACATCCACTGTCTCTCTTCCTCATGAGCTTTTTCACCTCTCTGACTTAGAATGATTCCAACATTTCAAAGGTTCCACCTTTGAAATACCTCCTGTGAACCCTGTGACTTTTGGGTCTTGTCTGTGTATCTGAGAACGTTGTCTCTCCTTAGCTTTGGAAATGGAACCATCATTGTTGTTGTTCTTTCCATCAATGACAAGAACACTCTTCCTGTAAACATGCCAACAATCTCCCCCTTTGGCATTGATGGAAACCCTGAAAGGCTGCACTATTCTGCTTAGACTTCCAACTACA
>ML821810.1:0-28884 GCA_009831015.1 Picea engelmannii | reverse complement strand
TAGTTAGGGCTTGTTGGTGCGCTCTTGGAGCTGAACCCTGGGTCTTCCCCTGTGCCAACAAATGGTTTCATTTCTGGGACAAGAATCTTCTTGAGGGAATTTCAAGGTGGTTCCCATCAAAGACATAGATTCAAAAGTGGATAGAGGATCAAGAAAAGGATTTCGCTAAATCCTAAAACAAAAACCCTAATCTTAGTTCAAAGGATTGGTTGGAGAAATATATATTTACCGATATACATGAGATATTATTTGGGGGAATCCATCAGGAGTTGTATGAGTGGCTAGCTATATTAGCAGATACCCAGTTCGAGAGTCGATCTAGACCTCCTGTGGTTTGGACGACGGAGCTGATCAAGAAGGTCAAAAGAGTTGATAACGCCATATCACGAGCAGTAGATCACTGGTTGGATAGCACCATTGGAAGATACATCATAGAGTTTGTTGTTGACAGAGTAGAATCATACAACCAAGCTGAGAGATACTTATTCAAGGGACCCAAAGGAAAATTTTTACAATTCCTGAAGTTGAGACTTAAGATTCTATTGAATGAGAAGAACATCTTGAATATATAGTAGAGTGATGGGATCTAGAAAGGCTAATTTTCAAAAATTCGGACAGCGACAGTGACACAAAAGCTGGACATACGCGCAGCGGGAGAGTGTTTAGGGAAGTTCACCTTGTGAACCTATTTAAGTAGAACTATGGAGACAAGGATTTCTATAGTGGAGAAGAGGCAAATCTAACAGATGAGGAGCATTTAGAACCTACTGGGACAGAGGAAGGGAAAGCTAAAGAGATTTGCTGAGAAGAACTTGAAACTTCAGGAACTGCACAGACCATTGAAGTAAGTACTGTTATCCCCCCTCTCGATTCAGTAGTATTAAGAAATCAGAGTAATGCTAGCCACCAGAGTACCCAGAGAACTGTCAATAGTAGTCCACAACATACTCAGTCAGTAACCCCAGGAAGATCTATGGAAGATGAGACGAGGCTCCATATCTTTAGGGGAGATGGATTTGAAGATCTTGATCAGCATTGGTTCCTATGTGAAGCTGTATGGAATATTAAAAATGTCTCTGATGAAGCTGTCAAAAGAACACAGTTCAGTACCACTCTAAGGGGTTGCAAACTGGGCTAGTACATGAAGCTTGTTCAGGGACTTGCATAGCCTAAGACACTGAATCATATTAAGAATGTGTTTATTGCAGAGTTAAAGAAACCCAAGTCAGAGTCACAATGTATTACAGAGCTGAAAGAGATCAAGCAGAAGGTGTCCGAACCTGTTTGGGAATTCGATCATAGATTCAAAACCTTAACATGTCGATTGAATTTTCGGATCCCAGATGAATAGAACAAAGAATGGTTCATTCCTGCCCTCTTACCACACCTCAAATTTCCTCTGATGCAAAAAAAGTTTTCTTCGTAGTCTGAGGCACTGGATATCACCATGAAGCTAGAATCAGCCCCTATGGGAGAATCTAGCTCAGGTATGAGCCAGATCAAAGGTAACTAGTTTGTCTTTGCAGGTCGAAGATATGAAGAAAGATAAGGGAAAATATAAAAGAGAAGATATCGGGTGTGTCATATGCAGATCAGAAGGCCATGACAAGGAGAACTATCCCCTATTCAATGAATACTTGGCTTCTGGAACTTCGAGCCCTTTGAAGCAAGTCACCTTACCTTGGTGCGAGGTATGCAAAAACATACATCACCCTGGTGAGTGCTACTACATGAAAAATTATGTTCAGACACCTACAAATTTGTATTGTACATTTTGTAAGTCCGTAGGACATGATGAGAGATATTGTAGTGCTTATGATCTCATGCATGAAAGGTCAAGAGACATATACAAGATTCAAGGTGAAGTACAACAAGAAGGAAACTCTATGCAGTACAACTCCCCTGGGAGAGGAAAATTTAATCCTCACAGTGGATTCAGAGGACGAGGACGAGGAGGAGGAATGGGTTGAGGCCGAGGACAAATAATCTGTTATAATTGCGCACAACCAGGACACCTCGCAAGGGATTTTCAGAACCCTTGTACTATGTGCAACTACTGTAGCTCGTTTGAACATGTTATAGAAGATTTTCCTATGTTGTTATCTAAGCTTCAGGAGAGATGAGGACCTCAACAGAACCCACAAGTGCAACTAATATATGTTGAATCTCACGGAGAATACCCTAGAGTCATTTTTATAACCAGAGGAGGCTCTGTTACAGGATATGACAGAATAACCCAAGGGAAGACTACAAAAGATTCGGGAATCAAGAAGGATACAGAGAAGACACAAATTCTTGATGCAAAGAAAGAAAGAAAAACGTTTGAGGAAGAAAGAAATGAATTCAGAGGATACCAAGGTTCCTCATCAAAGACAAGACTAGAAGTGAGAGAATATGGAATGCCTCTGGCATTCGATCAGTCTACTTCACCAAAAGAAGGAAGAGAGGTAAGCAAGCTCATGGAATTTCTATATACTTGTATTAAGTTGATTTAGGATGAAAGCATTTTACAAGAGTTACAAAATTTAATTAGACAATATGAACTAGGAAAGATAGACCCCATACTGAATAGGAAAGTACACTAAATCAGTAAGAAGAGAAGGACAAATAAGGAATTACATTTGAATTCTCAAATAGGAGAGTATGAGATAGATTATGTAGTCCTTGACTTAGGGTCGGAGGTCAATGTCATGATGAAGCAAACCTGGGCACATATGGGAAAACCGAAGTTGATTTATTCCCCTATCAGGATTAAGATGGCCAACCAACAAGTTGTAAGCCCTTTTGGCAGATTAGAACATGTCCCTGTGGACATTGATGGAGTAAGAACATTTGCAGATTTTGAGGTAATTGAGATAGTTGATGATAGCTTCCCTTTCCCCGCACTATTAGGAATTGATTGGGCCTTTAATAATTCCACTGTGGTTGATTTAAATAAAATATGTATGACTTTTGAAAGAGATGGCCTTAGGGTCATCGCACCCTTATATCCAGATGAAGGTCAATGGTACACAGAACCTATCAAAGAAGAAGACCGCGCATACGAACTGGAAAACATATACAAATTAATAGCCAGACAACAGGATTACATTAATCCCACAGTCAATGGAAACTTAATCTAGCGAAGTGATAGTGCATGTTTATCAGACTCAGAAGAAGCACCGGAGAACTGGAAAAATAAAAGGTATAAAGCATCTACAAAAAGATGTGCTAGACTAACCATAGAAGTTCACTAGATCGACACAACCATAAGTAACTTACCCACCTTTGATGGTCTAAATCCTTTAGAAACCTTCTTGTCAGACTTGAAAGAGAGTGTACCATTGAAACAAAGACTGTTGGTGATGGATGAGGCCTTAAAATACACACCATCAAGATGGTGGGGGGCACCAAAAGTAACATTACAGATTGGATACAGTGTCGTACTATGATGACAATGCACTTCTCAACACAAGTAGAAGGTTGCAAAGTTTGATACACATGTCAAAGCTGCCCAAATGACCATATGAGAAGCTGTGAGGAAGTCTGGAGCAATGTTCCTCAAGAACAATGGGTACACAAATTTATCAACATACTGGACACAAAACCTATCAATTGGTACCTTCAAGCAGAGTTGTGCCTCATCACTACAGATTGGAAAGGTATGACTCAGAATTTTGTAACCACCTTCTTATTTGAAAGTCAATATCCTTCAGTAGATCAAGCATTATAGATTGTGAGATAGACAATATTCAAGGAGGTATCTAGCCTTCCCTTAGAACAGGAAGAGGACAAATGGATTGCACCTCTCCAGAAACTACAAGGTTGTTACACCATCAATTCTGATAAGGACAATGATCTGAGGAAGGTGAACATTGCAAAAACAGAAGGCCAAAGAGATATGGAAGGACTAGGAGTTGAGATACCATTTATTGGATAGTTGATTAAGATTAAGAAGGTCAATATTGGAACAGAGCAGACACCAAAGTCTGCACATGTTGGAGATTATTGGGATGTTTCTACCATTGAAAAAACTATAGATTTACTACATGAATATCAGGACTTGTTTCCAACCAAGTTCACTGATATGAAGGGAATTAAAGGGCCTATGGGTGAGATGAGGATTCCTTTAAATCCAGATTCTAGACCAGTTAAATAGAGACCGTACATACTAAACCCTAAATATAAGGAAAAAGTGAAAATTGAGCTCGACAGAATGTTGGAAGCAAGGATTATAGAGTCTGTCGAAGAGTCAGAATGGATTAGCCCTATGGTGGTACAAGACAAGAAGATAGGAGAGATCAAGATATGCGTAGATATCAAGAAGTTGAATGATGCTTGTCTGCATGACCCCTTCCCTACACCATTCACTCACGAAGTGTTAGATAATGTGGGAGGCCAAGAAGTATATTCTTTTACAAATGGATTTTCCAGATACCGTCAGATCCGGATTGCCAAGGAAGATCGCCATAAGACCACATTTGCAATAGAGTGGGGATCCTATCAGTATATAGTGATGCCATTTGGATTAAAGAATGCCCCAGCAATATTTTCTAGGTTGGTGGTCGAAGCATTCAAGGAATTTATGCATAAATTTCTAGAAGCATATTTTGATGATTGGACTATTTTTAGTTTATTGAAGAATCATATTGAATGTCTAAGGATAATGTTGGATAAATGCAGGAAGTGTCAAATTGCTTTGAACCTGAAGAAATGTATTTTCTTTTCACCATTCGGAGTTATGTTAGGTCATATTGTATGTAAGCGAGGATTGTTGGTAGATCCATCCAAGATCGCCATTATAGTTGATCTACCCCCTCCTACTTCAGTAAAGAAGTTGTGCACTGTGTTAGGACACACAAGATACTACAGGAAGTTCATTAAGGGATATGCTCAGATTACAATGCCCATGGATAAGCTGTTGAAAAAATTATGTCAGTTTAGTTGGACAGAAGAATGCCAGCAGAGCTTCAACACACTGAAACAGAAAATGGTTACTGCACCCATTCCCGTTTTCCCAGATTGGACCAAGGAGTTTCATGTGCATGTCGATGCATCTTCCATTTCTTTAGGAGCTGTGTTAGCACATTCGGGAGAAGGATATATTTACCACATGTTAGCCTTTGCTAGCAGGAAGCTATCAACTGCTAATATTAATTACACCACCACTGAGAGAGGAGGGTTAGCCATGGTGTATGCATTGCATAAATTTCGCCACTACATGTTGGGAGGACACCTTAAAATGTTTACTGATCACTCTGTGTTGAAATACCTAGTCAACAAGCCAGTGTTGGGGGGAATAATATGCATATGGATTCTTCTATTTCAGAAGTATGATTTTGAGATCATAGTAAAGCCATGGATAATGAACAAAGGTCTTGATCACTTGTCAAGGTTGGAACATGGTGAAGAGTCGGCCAGTTTGGAGGATGCACTAACATATGCACAACTATTGGCCATTACAAATATTAATGACCACTTCGCAAATATAGTCCAGTTCCTATCAACAGGAATGGAACCTAGTGAATACACAATTCCTTAGAAGAAACAACTAGTAGTGCATGTTGCAGACTTATCACTTATAGTTGGACATCTATACAAGATGGGACCTGATGAGATATTGAGAAGATGTGTTATGGAGGAATAATGCCCACTAATCCTCACAGAGTCTCATGAAGGCATCACAGGAGGACATTATGAAGGAAAAGAGCCTGCGTGGAAGGTTCTGAAAGCTGGCCTTTGGTGGCCTACCTTACACAGATATGCTAAAGACTATTCCAAAGCCCACGATGTATGCCAAAGAGTTGGGAAACCATCCAGAAGAGATGAAATTCCATTGGCACCACAACTGAACCTACAAGCATTTGAGAAATGGGCCATTGACTTTGTTGGACCTATAAACCCACTAGGAAAGCGTACAGGAGCAAGGTACATAATTACTGTGACAGAGTACTTGACTAGATGGGTTGAAGCAAGAGAAGTCAAGGACTGTAGTGAAACTACAGTTGCACGCTTCATATTTGATGACATCATAACCAGGTATGGATGCCCAAAGATCCTTATGAGTGATCAAGGAACATATTTCATTAATAAGACAGTTTAAGCCTTGACTGAAGAATTTTCAATCCACCATCAGAAGAGAACACCCTACCATCCACAAGAAAATGGGAAAGTTGAAGCATTCAACAAGATTTTGGAAACAACACTAACCAAGATTTGCAGTGTGAACAGGGATGATTGGGATTTAAGAGTACCAACAGTATTATGGGCCTATAGGACCACTTGTAAGAAGCTGACAATGCAGACCCCCTTCAAGTTGGTTTATGGTCTTGAAGTTGTTGTTCCAATGGAATATCTGGTACCAAGCCTAAGAATTTCTACCTTTACATATATGGATGACCCTGGTGTTGTTCAAGAGAGGCTTTCATAGTTTGTTGAATTAGAGGAAGATAGATTCATTGCAGGACTCCATCAGCAGGTTCATAAGGAAAGAGAGAAGGCCTATCATGATAGGGACATCAAGAAGAAGGCATTCAAACAAGGTGATCTAGTACTGGTATATCACAAAAAGTTCATAAAACATCCTAGGAAGTTCATAATGCATTGGCTAGGGCCATACGAGATCACTTATGTTACTGAGGGAGGAGCTGCGCAGTTGAAGACTCTGAATGGGGAGTGGAAGGAAGGATTAGTGAATGGAAGATGACTGAAGTTTATGACAACCAACTGCCTTGCAACTCTTAGTAAAAGAAAGAAGAAAAGGGTCTAGGTACCAGGGGCAGTTGAAACTGGGTACCAGACACAGAAAAGACAGTCTGCACAAGGGAAAAAGAGGAGGGATTGAATAGAAAGTAGAGGTTGCATTACGCAATCTAGAGTCGAAGTAAAATAGGAAGCTCAGATATGAAGTGCCTCGGGATGAGTCACAGGTGAGTGTTGGGGGATTTTTGGCCCTTGGTTATGGAAGTAAGCAAAGATCAAGGAAGAAAAGGAAAAAATGTAAACTTTGTGCAAGACGCAGTGACTGTTATTGGGTCGAATAAGAAAAATAGCAGAAACGATGGAGCAAAGTCCAAGAAAGCAAGTCATTGGATGAGGAGATCAAGGATGACAGATCAATAAGGAAGAAGAATCATGGACAACTCAACAAGTGGAAAAATCCACTGTTATATGCTTTGGAGCACCATGCAAGAAGAAAGGAAAGACAGACTGGTGAATCTCAAAAAACACGGGTCAAGTTGACTTAGGGTTTTAGACACCTAGGTTTTGGTATCTAGGGTTTTGGACACCTAGGTTTCGGCCTAAGGATGTCGGTGAAGTGATTGTAATGTATAAATAAAGGTCATGAGGACCTAGTTTGGGTTGGTACGATATTATTGTCAATCTAGCAGTATTATTGTTGTGTGAGAAATTACTATTATGTGAGAGAGAAGTGCTAAATGTGAGATCCTTCTAGTATTGTAAGATCATCAGTTGGGTGTGAATATCAACCTTGTAGCTGGGTGCATAGGGAGGGGAGAGAAAGAGAGGAGAAGAAATAAGATATGCTAGTTAAGAGCGTAGACAAGAACTATATGCTTTACCTTAATATATTATAGCACAGTTATGTGGATGTAGCCCTAGAGAGAGGGTGAACCACGTATATTTTTTGTTGTGTGTGACTGATATTATGTCTCTGTCATTGATATACTGTGATTGCAATACTATGTTAGATCTGATAAGTAGATGTGCAGAGTAGATCTAAAATGATAAGTGGTATATGAATGTTGTGCTTCCCTTATGTTAGATCCACTTGATATTCCCCTTGGTTGTAGACATCTCTGTCCTGCAACCCCCTCATAACTTATTTGGGTGAGACTGCATCTACTTCAGAGGTGTTTCCGAAAGGGCCAGTAGTTAAGGTTTTTTGGTGCTCTCTTGGAGCTGAACCCTGGGTCTGCCCCTGTGCCAACAGTGCAGTATATTTTACCTCCAAGTTTTCATGTGTCTAAATCATCCATAATACTTGGGTACAACAAGTGGCAGCTGCAATGTATTCAACTTCTGTAGTTGATAAGGAAATGGAACCTTGCTTCTTGCTCAACCATGCTACAAGGGAATCTCCTAAGAAGAATGCACCTCCACTCGTTCTTTTCCTTTCATCCATGTAGTTAGCCCAATCAACATTTGAATAGACTAATAGTTGAAAATTCTAATTCCTAGGATACCATAGGCCATAGTTCATTATGCCTTTCAAGTATCTGAATATTCTTTTGACAACTAACAAATGACTCTTTTTAGGTGCAGCCTGATACCTTCTTACCATACCAACAACATGCATTATGTATGGACGAGATTTTATGATATATAATAGGCTGCTTATCATAGACCTATATGAACTCTTATCAACATCAGGTGAGTCATCATCCTTTCTTAACTTGCATCCAGTGACCATAGGTGTGCTCATAGGTGAAGAATCTTCCATTTGAAACCTTTTCAACATTTCTCTTGAGAAAGAAATATTCCTTTAGACCTCTGAGTAATTTAAAGACCAAGAAAAAATGACAGTTTCCCTATCATAGACCTTTCAAATTCAGACTGCATGGCAGAAGCAAACCATTTTACCAATGAAGCATTATTTCTTGCAAAGATGATGTCATCTACATAGACCAACACAATGAGAAAATCATTACCCTCTATTTTGATATATAGATTGTTGTCAAATGTTCCTCTCTTGAACCCTTTGTCTTGAAGATACTTATCCAGTCTATAATATTAGGCACGAGGAGCTTGTTTCAGCCTATATAAGGCTTTCTTCATCTTGCAAACAAAGTCAAGGTTATCTAACAGTTTGAAACCATCTGGTTGTTCCATATAGACTTCTTCTTTTAGATCTCCATTTAGAAAAGATGACTTGACATCCATATGATAGACTTTAAAATTTTTATGACAAGCATAGGCAAGAAAAATTCTAATAGCTTCTAATATTGATACAAGCGCAAATGTTTCATCAAAATCTAGTCCTTATATTTGAGCATATCCTTTGTAGACCAATCTATCCTTATTTATTACAATATTTCCTTTCTCGCTCATCTTATTTTTGTAGACCCATTTGGATCCTATTACATTTTATTTGTTGGTCTAGGAACGAGTTCCCAAGTGTCATTCTTTTCAATTTGGTCCAGTTCCTCATTCATTGATTTTAACCAATTTACGTCTTCACTACCTTCATTAAAGTTCTTGGGTTCCACCATGGATATGGAGGCTATATGTGATTGCTCGATGTATTTGAGTATCCTCCTCCTGGTTTTTACACCTTTGTCTTTCTCAACAATTATCTGACTTTTAGGGTGATTCTTTTGAGTAATTCTGGAGGAAGGATTTGATGTTGATTGTTGTCCTGACTCTTCTTGCCTGGGTGTCTCTTCTCCACCTGCTTCATCATATTCTTGTGACTCTGAGATTTGTTGCTCTTCATTTTCATTATTCTCATCATCTTTTTCATCTGTCTTAGTGCTTATTCTCTATTGATCTTTTATAGTCCAGATTCTTCATCAATTCGAACATCAATATAGTCTGCTAATTTATTCATTCTTTTGTTAAAGCATCTATATCCTTTACTTTTCATTGCATATCCTAAGAATATACCTTCATCATCTCTACTATCAAATTTTCCCATATTATCATCATTATTCTTGATGTAGCATTTACTTCCAAATACTTTGAAGGGATTGATTGATGCATGTCGACCAAACCACAATTCATATGGAGTTTTATCATTGTCCGGCCTTAGATGCGCTTTGTTTAGAATATGAACAGTTGTGTGAACAACCTCCACCCAGAAGGTTTGTGAAATGTCCCTTTCACTCATCATAGCCCTTTCCATCTGTTGAACTGATCTATTTTGGCATTCTACAACTCCATTTTGTTGAGGAGTACCTAGAATAGCATATTCTCTTTTAATTCCATGTCTGTCACAGAATTATTTGAAATCTCTTGACATAAATTCTCCTCCCCTGTCTGAGCGAATTTCCTTTAACTCACTTCCTGTCTGATTCTCAACTAACACCTTAAATGTTTTGAACTTCTCAAATGAATCAAATTTTTTTCTCTCAGAAAGGCAACCCACGTAAGTCTGGAGAAGTCATCAATGCATAAAGTAACGTTCTCCTCTAGTTCCTTCCTTCCGTGATGGTCCACATAGATCCATATGAACAATTTGAAGTGGCCTCTATGAAGATGTGAAACTCTTTGATTTTAATTGAGCACAGGTCAACTTCCCCATTTGACAAGATTCACATACAAAGTTATTAGGCTTAGATATTCTTGGAAGGTCTTTCACAACGCCTTCATTATTCAGTTTGACAATATGATCAAAATTCAGGTGTCCAAGCCTTCTGTGCCTTAACCAACATTCATCAAATTTTATTAAATGACATTTCTCCTTATCTTCCTTCAGAACATATACATTGTTTTCAGTTCTAACCCCTTTTGCAATCAGATTTCATGTGTTTACTGTCTTTATTTTACAATTCTTGGCAATGAAAGTGACTTCACATCCTCTGTCACATATCTGAATGACACTAAGAAGATTATGCTTTAAACCATCAACAAATAATACATCTTGAGATTTTCTTCTTCCATTACTTAATCTTATTAGACCTTTACCTCTAATCTTTCCTGGAGCATCATTTCCAAAGGTCACACTCCCTGATTTATTTTCTTTGAGTAATAGGAACTTACTTTTGTCACCTGTCATATGATTGGAGCATCTGGTGTCAATATACCAGGTGTTTTTTTGTCTTTGAGCTGACAACACTAATGCACACTTGTTATCTTCATTCTTCTTCCAAACCTTGACATTTTCAGCTATGTGATTTGAATCTAGCTTATAGTTTTTTAAGCGACAATCTGCAACTTTATGTCCATAATTATGGCAGATGTAACATTCTAGTTCATTAAATAAAATATCATAATGATTGTTATGTGTAATTTGCGTCCTTTTCCCAGCCATCACATGATTTGAATTATGTGGTTGTTTATTACTTGGTTGTCTCATTCTTTGTTGTGGAAGATATTTATTCCTTGGTTGTCTTGATTGCTCATGTCTAAATCTTAAAGAACAATTTACATCTTTGTGGCCAAAGTTAGAGCAGTAAAAACAATATCCATAGAAAAAATCTTTGTACCTGGAAAATGGTTGCCTTCTTTGAGCAGGTCGATTTATTCCATGTTGATGATTTCCTTAAGTAGAGGGTGTATATTTTATTTGTTCTACATATTCAGTTCTGGTAGCTTTTCCTTCACTCCTCCTTGGCGGCTGATTCTCTTCCTTTGTTTCTGCAGGTTTGTTTTTGTCAATGGTTGTAGATTTGACAAACTTGATGGATTCTTTATTGCTTGGATGACCACTACTTGATCCTTCTTCATAACCCAAACTAGTTTTCAACTTTGAATTTATTTTCTGATTCAAAATGGAGGCTAATCCTTCTGAGGCTTTAATACTTGTCAGATTCTGATGATATAAGGCCTGAAATTTCTCTAGATCTTTTTTGACAGTCACTACTTCAACTTCCAATTTTTCACCTTTTGTTTCAACTTCCTTTAATTGTTGTTTGAGGACATCTTCAATATTATTATCTTATTCTAAATTAACCTTTAACAGAGAAATTTCTTCAGATGGTTCATTGCATGTTTTCTCATACCTGAGTAGTAATTATTTTTCTTTTCTTTTCTTTTCTCTGAATCTATCAATCTCTTCCATGGCACTGACAAGTTCTCCTTCAAGATCTACTATTGCTTCACAATAATCGAACTCACTTCATGCATCTTCAGTGTTTAGATATTTTAAATCTATTAACATGATATCATTTATTTTATCTTCAATAGAAGAGTCATTGCTTTCATCATCTAAGGGATCATCATAATTGTTTACACAAAGGCTTTTCTTCTTAAAATTATTCTCTTTATAGACCTTCTTGTGTTTGTGCTTCTCTTCATCGTCATATGTCTGATCCTTTCTTTTGTGAGGACACTTAGATGAAAAATGACCTGTCTTACCACAGTTGAAACATTTGAAGGGCATCTTACCTTTGTATTTGCCTGATCCTTTCTTCAGTCTTCTCACAAAATTTGCTTCAATATCATATATATCGGAGTCTGTGTTTTTCTCTACTTTAAAATATGCCTCTCTTGTAGTGGATTTACCTTTGGTGATTCTCATTTCATAAGCAGATAGGGTTCTAAGAAGTTGATCTAGTGTCAACGTTTTGAGATCAGTTATTTCCTCTATAGAAGAGACTTTTAAGTTAAATCTATCAGGAAGAGATCTTAATATTTTATGGACTAGAAAACATTCATCAATCGTTTCACCTAGGCCTTTCATAGTGTTGACAAGTTCCTCTATAAGTAAGAAGTATTTACTGATAGTTTTGTCTTCATGCATCTTTAACTACTCAAATTTCAGTCCGTGAGTCTGAAGTTTTGCGTCTTTCACCTTTTCATTACTTTCATAACTACTTATCATCTTGTCCCACATAACCTTTGTTGAATCATAGTGCATGACTTTGACAAACTCGGCTTCAGCAAGTCCATTGAGAATGGAATTCATTTCTTTTGCATTACAGCTAAACTCCAGCTTATCATTTTTTTAGGACAAAACTACAAGCTTCACATATCCTGTTTCAACGACATCTCAAACATCAACACCCAAAGACATTAAATGTGTTCTCATTCTTATTTTCCAAAAGGAAAAGTGTGTTCCATCAAACAAAGGGGGTCTATTAGTTGAACTTCCATCATGACTAGTCATGTTCAAGCTTATGGATCTACCTTTGATCAAAGACACCAGCTCTGATACCAATTGTTGGAAATAGAATTGAGAGAGGGGGGGGTGAATCAGTTATGTACATAAGCTTGAAATGTTTCCTGTTATTTTCATATTCTTTCCAAATTATTATTTTATGTGTTGCTTAAACTTAACATGCATAGATATACAATATTTTATCAATCACAAAGAACACACAGAGACATTGATTTTCATGAGGAAACCCATAAGGGTGAAAACCTCTTCTTCTTAGGATGTCAATCAAGCTCCAAATTTCTTATACATCATAGTCTTTGAGATCCAACTCAAATATGAGGCTACAGCCTCTGATAGAAATCTACAACTTGCAGAGAGCACCAACTCTCATATTTCTCTAGAACCCACTAGATGGAAGAACCAACTCCCAGAATATCTTCTAGCACCAACCAGAATTTAGAGGACTGCAATCCTGCCTAGCACCACCCTACCACCCTGATTGAATATTATAAAAATTTACTTACTTTCTATGTCTGTGATATAGTCTGTTATAGCTCCATGTCTCCTCTTCCTTCTTCAGCTTCTATATTATTTTCTACTTCTGCATCATTCAGCTTCTATGCTCTGCTCTTTTTCCTCCTACGCTCAAAACCACCATTGTCCAGCTTCTCTTCTACCTTTTATACTATGCGCTGCCTCTGCATGCTCTTTACTGTGCCACAAATCTCCCCTTCAGATTATGCATTGTGTCTCATCCTGCCCACATGCATCACTCTCGAAAAATCATGTTGTCTTTTATGTTCTTCATGTGTTTCTCACGTCTAGTCCTCTTCCTGATCATCATGCAAAATCCTCATCTTCCATGGCAATTATACTAAATATGTTCATCATTAGCGGGCATTATCCTGAGATTCTTTGGCTTCTCTTGCAGTCGTAACTCTTCATATTCTCTGGTAGTTATAGTCCATCATTTTTGGATTCTTTGGCTTCCAATCCCCTTCCTTCATGTGACCATCGACGGTGACCAAACGCCTATTCAAAAGGTGCTTCCCAATATCAGTCTAGCAAGTGCTAGATCCATTTTTTTATATTACCTTGGGAAAGGATCTCATGTGACCACGCGATTTTGGGTGCGTCCAAAGGTGGTTTGAATCAAACTACTTTTCACCCTACAATTCACCTCAAGCCTCCATGTGTCCTTTCTCCAAAATTGTGGTTTCGATTGCGGCCCACCCTCAAATTATTAACATTCACGCACCTTCCATTCTCGCAATGTGATGGGACCATCAATCTCACGATATTGATGGTGCTCCTGAACTGACGGTTCATATATGTCCTTTCTAAATCAATAGTTGAGGTTTAATTCGTGATCTGGGCTTTAGGATTTTCAACTCTCAAACCCTGATTTCCTCCGTACGTCAATCTTCTGGAGTTGACAATCTACTGATGCGTGTCCCTCTAGGATTAATGGTCAATATCTCCTTCGGGTCTATAGACTTCAGAGATTTCAAATCTCAACTTCTCGTTTCTTCTAAATGGATATCTTCTAAAATGGAAGATCTGCTAACATTTGTCCTCTTTAATCCAACGACTATCCTCCGCTCTGGAACTTCTCCCTTAGGCATTCTCAGATTTCAGTTTCTCCTCGCTCGGCTTCTCTCTGAGCGTTTTACCTAGATCTTGTGATCTAATGACACCTATCCTTCTCGAATCAACAGTCACAATCCCTACGAGTATTCAGGGTTCGACAATCTCAACTTTCCAACCTTTCCTCCTTCCTTTGATTTTATCCGAAGTTAGAAATTGACTAACGCGTGTCTCTCAGAATCGGATGGTTGAGATTGACTTCGGGTTTCTGAGGTTCGGGAATCTCAATTATTAACTTTCTTTGCTCGCTTTTTCTCGGAGTGTTTTTCCCCGAACTACACAAATTTCTACCATGCGTCCTTCTGGAAACCGACAGTCTAGATATTCTTCAGGTATTCGGCGTTTAGGACTTCGAGACTTTAGGCTAATCGTTGGTGGTAAAAATCCCGAAGTACAACTCCCGCAGTGACATAAATTTCTTACATCACTTGATGAGGTGTCATGAGCTGATTAGCTACTGCGTGTCACTCAGATTCATGATTTTCACATACCTTAAATGCCTATTCAACTTGACACTTGTCATTATCTGATTGCACCATGTGTCCTTGCTGACATAGTCTTGTTGACATGGATCTCCACATGTGGCACATGTTCTTCTCCCAGATCTAATGGCTGTCCTAACTCTCGAAATGTATCTTAGATCGACGGTTGAGAGTGACTTTAGACTTTCATCCTTCGGGGCTTCGGGGCTTCGGGACTTATGTTTCCTTCCCAACCACAAACTCCCGAAGTGATTTGCTCCGGATTTGTGGATCGTGCATCACCTGTCAGTCTTGACGATGGACAGTCCCTACTTACTTCGGGACTTTGGGACTTTGACAAGTCCGCTCTCCTACGCTCATCCAAAGGCTTAACCTTTGTTCATTTATCTCGGGATCCAACAATTGTTGATCCTCGGTACTCAGATCCAATGGATCAACTCTATACTTCTCCTCTATTCTTCCTATGGTCACTGAATGTTGATCTAACGTCGATCATCACATTTTCTCCAGATCCAATGGTCCTTATTCATTTCAAATTTCAGGCTTCGGGGAATTCGACTTTCAAGTTACCAATTCTTCCGAAGTGATATTCCCTGAACAGTAACCTCTTCGCAAATTTTGACCTGAACCAAATGTTGTTCATCGATCATGTTCTTAGATAGATGGTTCGATCTATCTATGATGTTTCTCTTCTAGATTATATTTTCCTTCCACTTAGAATGATCCAACGGTTGTCGGGTATTTAGGATCGGTGATCTAACATCCACTCTCGCTCTTCCTCCTGATCTTTCTCGCCTCTCTGACTTATAAGAATTATAATGTTTCAAAGGTTCCACCTTTGAACTACCTCCTATGATCCATGTGACTTTTGGGTCTCGTCTGTGTGTCTGAGAATGTTGTCTCTCCCGAGCTTTGGAAATGGAACCATTGTCATTGTTGTTCTTTCCATCAATGACAAACACACTCTTCCTGTAAACATGCCAACAAAAGAAACATTGCCACACTATGTTATTCCTTCTTCATTTGACAACTTGACCTGACACACTGTCTATCAAAGCAACCCACGACAATCTATGAAAAAATTACCTTTTGATTTTTTTTTCTTTTCCAGGTCTTATATCTGATGCTTGGAATGTTTTCTGACTGGTTAATTCATTGATTTGCAATCTTCTTAATGATATGGAGTTTCATTTTCACCACTGGAAGTTTTTCTTATTCTTTCTTATTTATTTTAAATTGAAAAGGGTATAATCTCATAGTTGTATCTTTGAGTTCTTTTCAATTTAAGATTTTATATTGTTTTCTTGAGGGATTTTGATAGTAACAAACTAATATTTCTTCATTGAAGGATTTGGTTTGAAGTTTTTGGGTGATGTATTTCTAATCTTGTATTATAGAGCAAAATTGCATGGTTATTGGCATTTTTGAGATTTCATTTTTTAGCATGAATTGTGTATCCTTCAATTTATTTTACTCATATATTAAACACCTATTACATTCAAAGAGTAATTTGTATTTATTGCTTGAAATCTCTTTCTCCTTTCTATAGATAGCTTTCATCGAAAGAAAAATTGCATTTCATTCTTATTTTCTTTGAAGTCTTCTTGATGTCAAGTGTCACACATCATCATTGAATTGTCAATGTTTCATGGAAACATGCACAGGAGATCTAGCTAAAGCCTACACAAACAAAGATTATCAAGAAAATTAGGAATGATACACAATGAATAATGAGAATCAATGCATATTATTATCTAATCAAGTAAGTGTTCTTCACTCATATAGGCAATGGCATCCTATAATTAGGAATGCATGCATAATAGTGATGGTCTAAGATTAGAAAGTATAAAATAGAACTAGTCAGTTAACACCCAATGAACTAGTGTTAAAGTCTAAAATAGGACTAGTCAGTTAACTCCCACTGAACTAGTGTTACTTCCACTGAACTAGTTTGCCAAAAATAGAAATTTCTCCAACACCCCCACTCAACATCACTATGGAGTAAAAAATGAGTCCCGACTACTAGGCCATTTTAGGTACTCATGTACAATGCAACTAATGAACAATGAACAAAAATGAGGAAAGAGGGAAAACCATGTGGGAACAAACCCCCCCCCTCAAAAGATAATGTTTAAAAAGAAGAAAATGGTAGTTGTTAGGCAACTGTGTTCTTCACTAGAAGATGATCCTGCAAACTCTAAAAAAATTTCTCACTGAAAGTCTTCGTAAAGATGTAGAAACATTTATGGATCTGATGAAGTCCTTTGGAAACCTGTCAGGCCTTGTACCTCTTGATATTATGGACCCATATGCACCTGAAAATATTCCTTTCTGGTGGAAGTGGAACCAGATTCCAAGTTTGGTTCTGTAGGAGTGAGTCATACTCCTTCTGAATTTTTTCTTTCCATAATGGATTTCCCACAACCCTATTGTAGTTCTGTGGATCGGTAGATTGAACCATATAGCAATGCATGGGCATCACAGGTTCTGAAGATGAAAATACATGAGAAGGCTCATCATGCTGAGATCGAGTCCTCCTAGAATCCAAAGGATTCCCTACAAGGTTTCATGTTGCTTGAAGTGTGAATTGTGCCTTCTTGGGCATCTGCTGAAGCTTCAACGCTGGGTTCTTATTTGGCTGTACTACCTGTTTATTTCCATGTACATAATCTGAGTGTATGGAATCATCTATGATGTCTAAAACTGATGGAAGCACAAGAGTATATGCATGTTGCACTGGAGGTGCATGCAAAATACTCTCCTTATGTGTAAGTAGAATAAAGGAGTCATTGTTAGAAAACTTAGTGAATTTATACAACCTTGACTTGTGATCCACCTCACCAATTGCAATGATGGAATTGGCATGCATGTCAATTACTGAAACTGAATCTGATGTAAATTCAACATTTTTACCTTTCTGAGTGATCTGATAAACTAAGAGCAGATTCATAGAAATCTTTGGAACATGTAAAACATTCTCAAAACTGCCATTGTGGAGTTCCACTCTCCCTTCTCCTGCTACTGCTACTGGAGTATCATCACCCATGAGAATAGGGGGTCTTGAGCATGGACTCAAAGAAGAGAAAACTTCATCTTTTGTTGCCATATGATGGGATGCACCTGAATCTATAATCCATGAATCAAATGAGGAATTAATTGCAACCAGAGCATTATGATTACCTTTCTTAGGAGCAGGATCTTCTTCCTTCTGCTTCTTAACTCCCTCTGGAATGAAGTTTCCAAGGTTGTTCTTCTGAAGTGTCTGTGCCATAAGATCGATATGTTTCTTCATGCATGTGGATTCTTCATGATTCGGTTTATTGCAGTAAGTGCATTGCTTTCCCTTCTTCTTCTTCTTGGAATCTGAAGAGTCTTTGCAACCTAAAGAATTGTTAAAAGGTTTGGAATATCCCTCCTTCCTGTTCTGTTTGGATGACCCTTTTCCATCATGCATGGTGAGTGCATGTTCTTTGGGATCTTTCATGAGGCCCATCTGTATGATTTTTGTCTGCTCTTGTGTAAGAGACTCAATGAACTGAGGCAACGTAGGGATTTTCCAATTTGTTCCAAAAATACATCTGCCTGAATGGAAATTGGAGACATATACAACGTGTTTTGGTCCTAGCTTGGCCAAGATTGTTAGAATAAGTTGTTTCTCTTGTGTAGACTTATTAATACCACATTCACCCAAGATCAATAGCAAAGATTTAAATTTAGTGAAAAAATATTGTATATTATCAAAACTTTTAGGGTCTAAGGTATTCAACTCTACCTCAAACATATGACCTCGCATCTCATCCTGCTTTCCAAAGAGTCCTTCCAAGGTGGCCCAGATATCATTTGGAGTCTTGCATGCAACAACATGAAACCATAAATCAGTGGATATTAACTCAAGAAGTAGTCATGTGACCTCATCCTTACAGTTCGCCCATCTCATATTCTCAATTGTTGATGTAGGTTTTGTTTCTGTTGCCATCGTCAAATTATACAGTCCTTTCCTTCTGAGTTGGAATTCTGCCTTGGGCTTCCAATCAAAATAATTGTATGGTGTGAGGATTACCAGCAAGTTTGATTGTATAATAGTTGTCCTATCCATCTCTCCCACTGTTTCTAAGAACCCCTAAAAAATTATTCTCAATCTGCAAGTGAAAAATTAAGAAATCATGGCAGAAAGGGCACTTTAAGTGAAAATTCATATTAGTTTCAAGAGATGATCTTGCAACTTACTTTCTGAGAAAACGGTGAGGAATATCTCCAAACGGTTGCAAACCCACTTGAAGAATGGGTCGATTTACTTCCACCACTAGCCGCTTCCTCAAAAACTTAATATTTTGGGAGCAATCACTGTAGAAAGGTACGGCCATGGATTCGTATCAGTTTCAGGAGGCTATATTGCGGCTTACTTTCTGAGCAAACAGAGAGGCATCTTGCCAAACGGTTGAAAACCCACTTCCAAAATGGGTCGATTTACTTATCACATCAGTTGTTTCCTCAAAAATGTAATATTTTGGTAGGAATAACTGATGAAAGGTATGACCATGGATTTAGCTCGCCAAAACCCCAATTTTCCTTATTCTTTGGCTTGTCTGGCTTGCTCCAAGCATCATAGCTCTGATACCATGTCAATGTTTCATGAAAACCTACACAGGAGATATAGCTAAAGCATGTAGAAACAAATATTTTCAAGAAAAGGAAAAGAGATACACAATGACTAATGAGAATCAATGCATATGATTATCTAATCAATGAGTGAGTGATCTTCACTCATATAGGAAATAACATCATGTTGGCCCTTGACCAAGTTTTGGAATAATCTTGGTCATGATTGACCATTTTTTAGACTTCGACAGCCGGTCAAGGATGGAGCGCCAGATGAAGCAGAGATCATGGGATCTCGGCCCATGTCAAACCGTGGGGTTACCCATGCTTAGGCCCAGTTTTGTATGTATAAATAGACATTGAGGCATCTAGTAGAGTATGATTGTATCTTTTAGTCTTTAATTTTGTCTTGGTTTAGTGAGAAACCCTTGTCCTAAACCCTCCTTACCCATTCTTTATTTTCTGTTTTCAGTCATTTTCAATTTTTTGATTTTGGTATTTTATGGTTTGCATTACAGTCTCTGATGATTTATTTAAGTTTGATTTTGAAAACACATTGTTTAAAATTGAGGTGTCTTCATATATGCCATTTGAATTTCAAATTTTCAAGTTTTGCTAAGTCGTTAAACGTGCTACAAGAATAAGCCTATTCTCGTAGCACTAAATAATCATACCATGATATGCGCTTGCCATCTCGATTTCATTACGATGACACAAATCATGGATTGAGAGTTCACATGCGTCCACGAAAGCTTGGCAATCATTTCCAAAACTGACGGTTTCATAATCTAATTGTTGTGTACGTGCGCAGGACTCATTTCAAATTACTTGTTGCTTGATGATCATTATATGTTACCTGTTCGAGTTGGCTTATTTCAGGCTTGCAGTGAGGAATGAAGGTATCCATTCAAAGAAATGATATACACTAACAATTACAGGTGGAAAATTTGGAACCCGAGGACGACAGTTGCAGAATTGTGTTTGATGGCACCAAAGAGGAGCAGACAGGTTGCCAGAATAGAACCAGAGGGTGTCGAACTTCTTGAAGCCTATCCTTAGATGGCTCAAAGGTTTAGATATGTTGGGTGGTTTGAGTTTCTCACCACTTTTCAGGGTTACTATGAGTAAGTTTCCATGGAGTTCGCTCTGAATTTTGATGGTCACGAGGTCAAAATCGGTAAGATATTAATGCTAGTGACAAAGAAGACTATCGCAAAGGCTTGTAGGCTCGTGGCTGGAGGGGAAATATGGTGGAATAAAGAGTACATGGTTATTGAATTTGTAAATCAATTCCTCCTTCCAGATAAGTAGAATCCAGATTGGAGAAGGGGAATACCTCGCAGCTGGGTTCGACCCGAATGGCACATTGCTCTGGTCGTGATTCACAGGTACATCACCTGTGAAGGAGGGTTTTGATTGGTCTATATCTACCATATCATAATACTAATGCATCTAAATGGTGATTACCCTTTAAATCTCCCTTATTTTCTTCTTAAAAGCTTGACAAAAATGTCCAAGAAAGTGCAGTCACATTCTACCAATGCTAAAAGTAATATGTTTCATCAAGTTCTGATTAAAACCCTAGTCATGTCTGCATTGAATGAATTAAAGAATCCCTGGAGCTAGCTCACACAATCCTTAAACCCTATCACCCAGTCGAATAAGCAGAAGAAATACAGAGGGATGAATACCATCACACAGATCCGAGATATTCCTGATGAAAACCCTGTGAAAGATGAGTCTTTTGATATCAAGGTGACTAGGAGAAGCAGAAGTAAAAGACCTAGATGGGAGCCTGAAATTGAAACATTTCCTCAGGAAGATGTTAAAGGGGAAACATATTCAGATAATGATCTTGTTGCTCAAACTATAGTCAAGCCTGAAATGCCATCAACCAACAAAAGGAGTGCTGCAACCAAAGGAAAAAAGGTTAAAGGTGTGTATGTATCATAGAAACCTCGAATAAATTCAACTAGGGTTACCAACAAGTATAGTATGAAGTCAAAGGCAATGTTCAATCTGTCAATCAAAGAAGAAAGCATCATAATCATAGAAGATGATTCTGAGAATGTTCAAGAAAATACCAAGAAAAGGGAAAAAAGGACTCCATTGCCCAAGAAATCTGTCAGCAAAGGAAAAAGAATAATTTCACCACCTACAGGCCCTATAACAAGAGCCTCAACTATATTATAAAAAGCTAAAGAGATGGCTAAAGGCATCAGTGAATCCTTTGAAGAAAAACAGGATTACTTGGAAGACTCAGATCGCATGCCATATGTACCTGGAGCTATAGATTCATCAAGTTCCGAGGAAGAACATAGCTCAAAATTAGTCTCAAAGTACCAAGTTAAAGCCAAGAACCTAGCGTTTCCTTAAACCTGAATGAAACTACACCTTCTGAAAAATGCTCAGGATTCAAAGTTAAAGTTAGAACTGATAAAGAAAAGAGGAAGGAATTTCAAAAAACAATAAGACAATTAAAGAGGGAGAAAGCGCAAATAGAACAATGGAATGTTCACCAGCAACAAAGAATTCAATGTCTTAAAAAGAAAAATAAAGAGCAAAGGGAATTGCTTAAAGAACTCAGGGAGATTAATTTCAGACTCTATTGGCACAATGTTGTGCTAACCACAAAGCTCAAGCAGAAAAATGCCAAAGCCACTGCTGTCATTATATCCTAAATGTAACATGGATTTTGTTACAATCATGTTTAAATGTTTTCCATGAAATATGGAAAAGCCTACTCGTTTTGGTCAGTGAAATGATAAGACTTCGATCTGTTTTACATAATCAAACAAAATTCCTATTTTGTAGAGTCAAATGTAATGCTGGCAATATTTTCTATATCAAGTTGTTGAACTGTGATCTATTTTGGGGTTGTAGAAGCTCTTTTTTGGGTGAAATACCTTAGGAGTTAGATACTTTTTGATTCTAGTCATTAAAGGTTGTACTAGATGATAGGATCTGGAAGTTTTATAGATAGTTTAAATAGACAGAAGAAAGACCTTGTTCAGGTCGAAAAATTGGAGATCCAGAGGACCTTTTTGTGGAGCTCATTTTAAAGGCATATATGTTCAATTGACACTTAATAGAAAAGGCATATGGATGGTTAGACCTTCTTTTTTATACTCTGTTATTTCTTTATTCATGCTTGAATTCATTATTCAAATTGCAATGCTTTTGATTCTTGACTATTAATTTATACAGTGAAAATTTTGTTGTGGAGATAATTTTCAAGTTATGATATCAAGCTGATAGTCTTGTTTCTTTATGATATTTTGAGATGAGAACTCTTGAGAAGTTGACAAATTGAAGACTTCATTTTCCTTTTTCTTAAATTGGTTTAGTCCATCTATGTGTCTACCTATTATTCAGCCAGTGCGATATGCTATGTTTTGATCTTGATTTTTATGTCATGCTGTAATCTTGACCCAGTTTTCAATCACCCTACAAAAACCAAATCATAAAACCTTATAAATACTTTGCAATAAACAAATGATGCCATAGCTTGCCCTCTCACAGTCAAGTGCAACTTTAGGGACTAACATTTTTGGTGCCATTGCTGGGGATGAAGAAATGAAGATTCCTTCCCTGGGGAAACAACAAGTTTAGATTCAGACCTTGATGGTGAACAAGATTTTGGACATTATCTAAGACTGTGATTATTCACTTGGCGACTCCTCTGTGGTAATTATGGCTCCTAAAAGAGAAGGTAAAGGACCTAAAACTCCTCTAAATCCTCCATCATCTAATAAGAGACCAGTAACCAGGAAAAATCCAGATCCCGAGCCTGTTGTAGTAGTGCCAGATCCTGAAAAGATACTAAGAAAACCTAAAGTTCTTTCCGGTCATTCTTCACCTTCAAAAAGAAAATTATCCTCAGAAAATTCTCAAGCAGAATCTTCTGAAATCATCAAAACTCAATCAAATGAAGATCTGAAACATGAAAGTGAAATTAAACTTGTTGTTGAGTCTGATATAGTTTCATTCCCTTTGGATGTTTCAGAATTAAATCTAGAACAGAAGAATTTTCTTATTGAACTCATTAAACAGGAATATCCAGACTTCTTGCCTGTGACCAAAACTTCAAGAGGTCACAACATAGGTATTAAGAGTGAACCAAAGACACCTTCGTCATCTTTTGAATCTTTCTCATCTGAGGATTTCATATCACATTATTTTTCTTTTGAGAACCCTCTATTTCTCATTCCATTATCTAATCATAGTCCACAAGAGAAATCCTCTTCTATTCTAAGAATTTTGCGACCATTGTTTTGATCAGAAGGTTCTTTCAGATTCATCGCACAGGTTTTTTGATTTTCGACGTTTCGGACCAAACTAGTGTGGTCCATCATCAGGAAAGCATTTGTGAGAAATGAAGGAAAAGGGATATAACAGGTATATAAATCTTGAAAAGTTTTTATAAGGAGCCGACATATTGAACAAGAATTATAAAACTTTAGAAATTATAATTGTTTGTTTAAATAATTAATTTTTTTTTGTTTAATAATTAATTATTTGTTTGTTTATTATTATTTTTTAATAAGAGCCGACAATGTTTATAAATTAATATTTAGAATTATTCATATTGGCTAGGGTAGAGATCTAATTTTGACTAATTTTCCATCCATCATCTCTGTTTAGATTATTAGGTTGTTTTTCAAGCTAAATTGAAAAACAATCGAAATTGAAAAACAACCTAATAATCTAAACAGAGATGATGGATGGAAAATTAGTCGAAATTGAAAAACAACCTAATAATCTAAATAGAGATGATGGATGGAAAATTAGTCAAAATTGGATCCCTACCCTAGCCAATATGAATAATTCTAAATATTAATTTATAAACATTGCCGGCTCTTATTAAAAAATAATAATAAACAAACAAATAATTAATTATTAAACAAACAAATAATTAATTATTTAAACAAACAATTATAATTTCTAAAGTTTTATAATTCTTGTTCAATATGTCGGCTCCTTATAAAAACTTTTCAAGTATTTATATACCTGTTGTATCCCTTTTCCTTCATTTCTCACAAACGCTTTCCTGATGATGGACCACACTAGTTTGGTCCGAAACGTCGAAAATAAAAAAACCTATGCGATGAATCCGAAAGAACCTTCTGATCAAATCCTCTTCTACTGAAGATCAAGACTCAGTGACAATACATATAAGTTGTAATACACAAGGGACCCTTTCACCTGCAGCATCACCAATCTTTCTCACTCCCAAAGCTCCAAAAACAATTAATATGGCTGTAGACAGAATGGACAAGATATTTGCAGCTAGGTATGCTCCCATGGTACTTCCACAAGTCATGTATGCTTTTCCACCAAATGATTATATGAGATATTTGCCCAGATTTAATGGAGATGGATCAATGACTGCTGAAGAGCATTTGAGTTTATTTTATAGTTTTGCAGATAATTTCAATGTAGAGCATGCTGATGTGTGGATGAGACTATTCGTACAAAGTCTAAATGGGGAAGCAAGATAGTGGTTCAGGAGTTTTCCTGCTAATTCAATAGTTGATATTGTAGCTTTAGATGAGGCCTTTCTCAAACATTGGGCAGATAAAAAATACTTTCAATACTACATTACTGAATTCGGTGCTTTAAGGAGTAAACAAGGTGAGTCAATACCTGATTTTACCAAAAGGTTCAACCTGATGTATGGTAAAATTCCAGAGGAGATAAAACCTTCAGAGACATCATCTAAAATCACTTTTGCCAATCCATTCGATGTTGAATTTTCCTTGTTTATTAGGGAAAGAAGAACCACTACCCTCATCCTGATGTAAGATGCAGCTATTGAGGTAGAATCAAACATATTAGCAACAAACAAATTGAAGTCTAGAAGTCATAGAGATCGAAAAAAGTAAAAGGAAGAGTTGCCTTCATCTTCTAATTCAGTATCCGATACTAAAATGGATTAAGTGGATAATATGTTGAAAACTATGACATCTGAAATGACAAGGTTGAATATGGAACAAAAATATCCCAATAGACCTGCACAAGAGGGCGGTTACAGAAATCCAAATCAGTTTAGGAGACCAACAATGTACCCCAAATCTTACCAAGAGAAAGAAAAAACCAAGATGACCAAAAGGTGTTACCTCCTTTTCAAAATAATGCAGTAGATGAGGAGGAAGATGAGGATGATACAGAAGAATACCCTACAGTTCATTTGAATGATTATGAACCATCTCCTCTACGTGTGACACAGCATGAATATGAAGATTCTTTGATTGCAAATCAGTTTGAGGAAGGGGATGGAGATGAGATTGTCTAGCAGGAACCTAAAGGGAAAAAATACAATGTCAGATCTGGTTCCTAGGCACCTAAAGTAGATATACCTATTTCTACAAAGAACGACAGTACTCCAATTAAGACGGGGGTGATCAAAGGTGTTCCCAAGGTCCAAGCTAATCAACCATTGAAGCAACCTGCCAAGGATAGCACTGCTGACATAAGGGAACCAGATAAAAATGTTTATGTTTTCAATTTAGAACATGAAATCAACAAAATCAAGATTCCAATACCATTATTAGAGCTCCTGAAAATAGAACCCTTCAGAAAAATTTTCCTTAAGGCTCTACAGGCTCCAGCTCATGTCACCTTCTCAGATACCATCAACCTTGAAGATGAAAACCCTGTCATTACTATTGGACCTCACATTGAAGACAGAATTGATGCCTCTCCACCATTTTACATTTCACTAAATATCCATGACAAGATATTGCACAATTGCTTACTGGATTTTGGTGCCTCACATAATGTCATGCCTAAGGTGGTGATGGAAGAATTAGGGTTGGACATTACTAGACCATATTATGATCTCTATTCTTTTGATTCCAAGAAATTCAAATGTATCGGACTTATGAAAGATGTGGTTGTAACTCTTTCCCAATTACCTATGAAAAGTGTGGTATTAGATGTTATCGTGGCTGACATACCACCAAAATTTGGAATGCTTCTTTTGAGATCCTGGGCTAAGAAGGTAGGTGGCACTCTGCAGATGGACCTTAGCTATGCACCCATACCTATTTTTGGTGGGGAAAAACAAAGATTATAGAGAGAAGTCAGATTGTCTTATTTGGTAAGTGATCATGATAATCCCACTAATCATCCTATATATGTTGTAGAATATGATCTAGGTTCTTCTATTTTTCATATGAATGAGGAAATGGTAGAAGTATCAGTCAGAAAGTCAACAACTGCAGTGGGAGAGAGTGAAGACAATTTTTTTTGGAAAATGTATTTTGACGGGACTTTTTCTAAAGAAGGTTCTGGAGCCGGTATTTTCTTCATTTCCCCTACCAAGGAGGTTATTCCTATGTCATATAAACTTGAATTTGACACCACTAATAACATCACTGAGTATGAAGCTTTGTTGTTAGGTTTGAAAGTTACAAGAGATATGGGTATAGATAAGTTGTCTATTTTTGGAGACTTCGAACTTATTGTTCACCAGGTTAGGAATATATATCAAACCAAACAACAAAGATTGAAACAATACAGAAATGAGGTGTGGGATTATGTGGATAATATTTTCTTGGCATTCAATATTACTTTTGTTCACAGGGATTTAAATCAGCAGGCTGACTCTTTGGCATTTGCAACAAGTAACTTTAAAAATATGATGTTTCCTAATCTGAAGTTTCAAATTGAAGTCAGACACAAACCCTCAATTATGGATAATATAAAACATTGGCAGGCTTTTAAAGACGATGAGGAAATTCAAATGTTTTTGAAAACCATTGAAGAGTTTTCTAACATTTCAATTGATCAAGATGATGAAGATGCAGAAGCACAAATACACACTACAACAGTTCTTCAAGATACTATTGTTGGTCACAAGATCATTGAACTGAAGACAAACCATATACCCAAGGGTTTGGTTCCATTAGAAAGGTTGTTCGATCATAATGATGTTTCCAGGAAGGTTGTTATCCAAACAAAAGAAATAGATGTGGAAGACTATGAAATTAGTTCATATGTAAATCCCAGGTTGGTAAAGGTATCTAGGAAACTGTCACAAAAACAGAAAGAAGCATATATTGAATTAATGAAACAATATTCAGATATATTTTCCTGGTCTTATGAAGATCTGAAAGTGTTTGATACAGAGATTATTTAGCACAAAATTCCTCTGAAACCTGGATCAAAACCCGTTAAGCAGAAATTCAGGCAATTTAATCCTTTACTGTTACCTATAATAGAAAAGGAGTTGAAAAGGCTGCTGGAAGCAAAAATCATAGTGCCACTAAGATACTCAGAATGGGTAGCAAACCTTGTGCCTGTCAGGAAAAAGAATGGAGAGATAAGGCTCTGTGTAGACTTCCAGAATCTAAACAAGTGCTCTCTAAAAGACAATTATCCATTACCAAAAATGGATTACATCTTACAAAAAAATTTCGGCGCAAAGAGAATTTCTATGCTTGATGGATATTAAGGGTACAATCAAATATCATTAATGGAAGAGGACAAAAATAAAACAGCTTTTACCACTCCCTGGGGCACCTTTATGTACGAAAAGATGCCTTTCGGGTTGATGAACGTTGGATCTACATTTCAAAGGGCTATCAACATAGCTTTCATTGGGGAGAAAGACAAGTTTGTGGTTATTTACCTTGATGACATCACTATATTTTTAGCATCCAATGAATAACATTTACAGCACTTGAAGCAGACCTTTGAGAAATGCAGGAGGTACGACATATCACTTAATCCAAAAAAATCACATTTTGCCATGGAGGAAGGAAAGCTTCTTGGACACATCGTTTCGCCTGAAGGAATTAAAATAGATCCAGAAAGAGTAAAGGCTATTCAGCTAATCGACATTCTTAGAAATAAAAAGTCCATTCAGTCCTTCATTGGTAAGATTAATTTTTTAAGGAGGTTTATACCTAACTTTGCAGAGATTGTCAAATACATCATTGACATGTTGAAAAAGGATGCAAAAATTAAGTGGATATTGAAAGCAAGAGAATCCTTTGAAAGGATCAAACAAGCTATTGTTCAGGCACCTATTCTAATTAGCCCAGATTTTTCTAAAGAGTTCATGATTTTTTCATTTGCATCAAAAAATACCATAGTTGTTGTTCTTCTGCAAAGAAATGAGCAAGGCCACGAGCAGCCTATCTCCTTCTTTAGAAAAAATCTCAGGGACTCTGAATTGAAGTATGATCTAATAGAAAAACAGGCCTATGCCTTAGTGAAGGCCTTAAAATCTTTCAGAGTGTATATTCTTCAATCAAAAATTACAGCTTATGTCCCAAGCAGTGCAGTCAAAGAAATATTGGTTCAGCCTGATTGTGAAGGTAAGCGAGGGAAATGGATAACCAAAATCCTGGAATATGATCTCACCATAAAGCCTACTCAGATGATAAA
>ML821809.1:119892-150982 GCA_009831015.1 Picea engelmannii | reverse complement strand
TTATATTGGGATCCTTATCATTAGTATCACGCTTTGCCTCTTGTCTAGCCTTTGCCTCTACCTCGATCCTCTAGAGACATTAGTGAACAACTCCCAATTTTGATGAAACTACGTAATTGAAGCCTTATAATATGGTTGTAGAAAAAACTTAACATGCCTAATCAATGATTTTGGTTCGAGTGAAAGGTACATTATTGCTAAGGCCATGTTAGAGGAGTTCAACAATCAATACCACCAACATCGAGGTACATAAAGGGATTGGTGCTCTTGATTAAATGCCAATCACATATCGTCATACGTGATAGAATCCATTGAAAATGTTGCAATCCTACCAATCCTGAAATCCTGAAAACTGTTAAGTCTGCTGGATTTTGAATGGGATATGAAATTCTACTTTCTCCATATGAAGTCCGATGAGGTTGGACCCACTCTCAAACATCCTGAAACAATTAATGGTAATGTTTAAAATTTAAGTAAAAGGAAATGTCAACTTTTACTTTAAGAATTTAACATTACCATTAATTGATAGTGTTTTTGGTCAAACCCTTTTAAAGAAAAATCTAATCTTGCATGTTGGTGTGGTCTAGTACCTACTCGATTGAGTCAATCCTTGACTTGGTTGAGTTGACCGGTTTGGTACCAAACTGGCCTATCAAGTCAACAAAATGACCGAATCGGACCAATTTTGGGGTTGGCTTGGTCAACTCGGTTGAGTCCGAGTCAACCGATTTTTAATACACTTCTCTCAATAGTAGGTCACCCCGAGTTGGGGCCATGAATCCACCAGGATAGAGGCTACCTAAGCAAGTAAGGTCTCACAGTGAGCACCAACAATGGCTAGGCCAAGGTACCAAACTCCAACAATAATTCCAACCTACAACCTTTCATTCCCCATTGCCTGCACAACCCAAGGAAGTGTACCCCCTTCTCTGCATTGTAGTCTTTCAGGCTGCCCCACTTCATTTCCAGGGCTCCAGCACAAGCCGACCAGGAAGTCTCAAAGAACAACGGCTCCAGAAACTCCAGCTGATATAATGGAGTCTCTAGGCACCCTCTAGGCCTCACACCCAGGGAAACCTATCCCAGACAATTCTCCCTCCAGGGCTCCAACCTTCTCCAAGCTGACCAAAAGAGAATTTACACCCAAATCCATGTAGGATTCACAGGGTTCACAAGGTAACATGGATATAGTGGCTCACTATCTTAGACCCCATATTCCCTAGACCAAAATGGCAAGAATGAATGATTTTAACCAAGGTTTAAATATGCATGTTCCTTTTTTGACAAGTGGCAACCAAGAAACTACTTTCCACACCACTTGGGAACCCGTTCCCCTAGTTGAGAACGTAGGATAAAAAACATACTTAGGACTTAGGAATATATTATTATATTCCTTGGTTTAAGCCCCCTTGACTTAGCCCCTTTCCTTAAGTCCCTAGCCCCCTTTCCCTCTCGTGGTGTCCTAGCCCCCCATACTCTCTTGTCTGACTTGGTCTGCAGCCGCGATGTGTTTTATTAATATATATGAGTGTGGTTACAATTTACAATGCCAGGCTCACTGGCCTGTCAGCATACAGGCTCTTCAACCTAATATCACACAGACACTCTGGCCTATAAAAGCATATGTACATATATGCCTTTACAACATGGGGATCAACCTGGGGCTATTACATGCCATGATTTTGTCTTTTTTTGCTTTTGCTCTTAGGTGGTACTCATTCTTATGCTTCATACTTAGCTCTATTTCTGCTTTTGTTAGCATAGCAATAAGAGGTGTTTTCACAGTTCCACTATGTACTGATACTGGATGTACTACTGAGTCACATTGACCTACTTATTGTGGTCATTCATTGGACATTAATAAAATTATCTTATCTATCTCTTGTTTGGCTTTCTCACATGGCATATGCTATAGGTCACATATTCTCTTTGGCCTCTTTCTCACTGTCTATATTATTGTCATTAGACATAAATTAATGTCCTCTTCTAGATCATTGTATGTTTTAGCAAGGACTGTTTTTATTGTTTGCTCCCCATAATATATATCTACAATTTGCTTGTTTACTGGCCTCACTTGTTCATCTGACTTAATCTTGTTAATGCACTTCTCTTAATAGGACTAGAAGGCAAAGTTTGTTTTACACTATGCGATAAAATCCTTCTCTTTATTCTCACATTAGCAAATCTTATTTTTTCGTTGCATAATTCTAATAAAAATCATAATACATTACAGAATATTAGGATAAGGTCATGTCTTTGAAAGGGATAATTTTGAGGAGTCACATTCTTTTTGTATTTGTAGAAATCTTGGGGAATCTTCATTTCTCAAAAAGAAAAGCTCCCAATTTAGCAAAAATTATAAGAATTATGCAAATATCTATCGTTTTCATGGAAAAATTTAGCTTTTTTGTAATTAATTTGGCATAATTGAAGCAAATCCTTCCCCTTTTAGCTGTAGGGGATTTGTGGAGTTTTAAGGAGTTATAGAAATATCGGGGAATTTTTATTCTTCAAAAAGAGGGCTCCAAATTTAGCAAAATTTATAAGAATTATGCACATGTGTACCATTTTCATGGAAAATTTTATCTTTTTAGCAATTAATTTTGTATAAATTGAATTAAATCCTCCCCCTTCTATCTTTCAGGGGATTTGAGGAGTTTTGTTGTGTGTTGTAACTCTCTGTCCTATGTTGTACTTATTGTTCCATGAAGCAATATAAGCAGCATTTAAAAAAAGATCGAGGCAAATCTTCATTCTCAATTATCAAATATTTTTGGTGCTGGTTCTTAGGGAATATGTATAGAAGCAGTCTCTACGTGGTAAGAAATTTAGCAAAATTTATAAGAACTATGCACATGTGTACCATTTTCATGGAAAAGTTTATCTTTTTAGCAATTAATTTTGTATAAATTGAACCAAATCCTTCCCCTTCTAGCTTTCAGGGGATTTGAGGAGTTTTGTTGTGTGTTGTAACTCTGTCCTATGTTGTACTTCTTGTTCCATGAAGCAATATAAGCAGCATTTAGAAAAAGATTGAGGCAAATCTTCATTCTCAATTATCAAATATTTTTGGTGCTGGTTCCTAGGGAATATGTATAGAAGCAGTCTCTACGTGGCAAGAACCGGTAATCCAGATCTTACCTATATAGTGAGATGGTTCTTGCGAACTAAATCTCAAACAAAGGAATCATAATATACTTACAGATAATACCTGAGCTGAGGAAGTCAAAGTGTTTCTGGCTTCCCGTAGGGTTGAAAAGAGATCAGTGTACTGTAAATAATAGTTTTTTTCTTCTGGTCTTTCATCTTTTTCTGTGTACCATTCTGCCTAAAGTAATCCCTAAATTGATGTATCTGGATTCTGAGAGCTACATAGAATGCTGGGAACCTGTGCTCAATGAACCTTCCACCTCCAACCAATAGACTGAAAAGTTGTGCAAAGAAAGCAAGTTGATATTTCGTAAATCACTGTTGATAGGTTCTCTTTATCATAGGCCTTTTTTGAATAACATGTTCAATGGAAAAAAGTTTGTTTCTGATTCTATGATACTCTCTTTTTTGTGTGTATTTTGGCTTGCAGTCAAAATGCAATCCGACTTGAAGAGAAGGAAAGAAGTGAGAAGGAGAGGCTGCATCAAATTATGGATGAGGCAGAAGCATTTAGAGAAGAATTCTACAGTAAGAGGAAGATCCTCTGTGAGACCAACAAAAATAACAACAGAGAAAAAGAAAAGGTGATCTGCATGCATATTAAGCCTAAATCTGTCCTGTTTTCTATATTTTTTTTGCATCTGCTGCCATGTGATGAGGATCAAAGAAAACACTTCTTTAAGTCAAGTTTTAACTTTTTTTTTTGGCTGTAGATAATCACAGTATATGATTGTTAAATCGTTTGCATAAATCTGATCCAGTGTTTCCTTTTTCATTAGTATGGTCATATTGATGAGGTGACTTTCCTTTGCATCATAGTAAGTCTAAGCTGCTTGATTTGCACATTGAACTTTGGATTTCTTGTATGTAAGGCCACATAAATTCTACAATTGCAGTCTTCAGTCATCTAATTCCTGCCTGTAGCATTGGAATTTGTGGGTCATTCTCAAGATAATCTAAAGATGTATCTTTGGAATTGCACACATGCATCCTAAAATTTGACGTAAAATATTATGAGTATGCGTCCTTTTCGGCAAATTAGAAGCATTAACTTAGTACAAAGAAAATCATAGAGGCATGTGGCAGTCGTTAACATTCAATCATTTTGTGAAAGGCACTATGTGTTTTTATATTGTTCTTCTTTTTTCGAAGGAAAGCCTTGTGAAATCCACCCTCTTCCCTGGACTATCTGAATGGATGGTAGTTCAACCGCCAGCCATAATAGCCTCCCTGTTGGCAACATGCTTTGGGTGGATGCTTCACCTGATTGAACTAACCCTTGGGGCTTTTATATTTTGATTTTTGCTGAGGTTCAATGAGTCATGGCGAGCTTGGGCTAGGTTAGCCCTGAGTACTCGTTTCAGAAGGGACTTGAAAAGACTATGCAAAACTCGAGAGTCATTGTAGAGTCTCACAGCACTGCTATTATGCGGTCCTAGATGATCCATTGTTGGCAATTAGTTCCTTAGTTCATTGTTGACTCTTGAGGTAGAGTTTGCTGGCCATCTGTTGCATCTTCATACATGATTCAACTCTTTTGCTACTTTCATAGAAATTCTTATTCATGGCAAGCTAGATATCCATATCAAGTATTCTAGATATATTAATATTTATTATTATGTTTAGTTGCTTAAGACTTTACTCATGAATATGACTAGTACAATGAGGTCTCAATACTTGCTTTAGTATGCTGAGAACTTTATCAACTGCTTGCTTTCTAGAATGGTTTTTCAAGATGCTCCTTATCTACATCTATTTATAAGTTCAACAATTGTATAAATGAGGTCATATGTGATGTAAGCTAACTATAGTATACAATCCCCAATTTACCTGGGTTTCCTTGTAGGGTTGAAATCGGTGTACCAGACTCATGATTTTGACTCTGCTCACAAGCAAAATGAGTAAAGCTGACCTGGGGCGAGTCAAATTTGGCTTGACCAAGTTAGACTTGGGTCAAATTTGGTCAACCCAAGTTTGACTTGCCAAAATGCCTAAACATGCCTAGAAGCCGTGCGAAATGAGTCGTTTTCACTTTTAGCTTTTGCCGAGTTTTTCCTGAGCTGAGTCAAATTCTTGACTCTTCTGCCTTGTGGAGTTTTTCCTTGAACAGAGACTGGTAATATTGGTTGAATTCCCAAGCTAGCTCTTTTACCAAAATAAATTTAAAGGACCCTTTATGGCACCATCAACCCTTGTGTATCCACTTGCCACATAGGATGAGGTTCACCAGTGAACAACAAATAGTTCAAGTTTTACTTTCAGTGGAGCCCTTATTCCAATACCAAAACTCATACTATCATAGATAAATTCCACTGGAAATGAGATTTGCAATTAAATAGCTTAGAGGTAGTTCTTCTTATCCTTAAAAATGAGTGGATGCATACATTATGCTCATTGAAAGTTGAATTTAGGAACGTTCATCTTTCACACTGAGTAAATATATTATGACATTCTGTTGACAAAATAAAGTACCTCATCACATTTATGCTTGACAAAGCATGTCAGTGGGATATAGCTTGCAATATACTTTCTCAAGGTTATAACATACCATTAGTTGGTACAATATATAGAATTACTGTTAGCAAATGGTTACCTTGTTCTAAAGTGCCCATTTATAGTAACTATTTAAAGCATGTGATACCTTCATGTCAATTGTCATCAGCTGATATATAATATTTGTTTCTAGCTTCATGACTCCTTGGCCTGCTGCTTTTTGGATTTATGCTTGCTAGACATTTAGGGCTGACTTGAGACTTCTATAGAAATATAAGCATCATGGTTTGTGTTTCTTGGAGGACATTGGCAATTTTGTGAGGTATGCATGTAAGTTGATCTCTGCTTTAATCGATTATTGCTTATCTAGTGTAGTTCACTTGGGCTTAAACTAGCTGTTATTTCTAGCAAATTTTGTTATAACCATCACCATGCTATACAGGTTTGGAAAGTACAAGTTCTTCAATCTCATTGTGGAACATGTTCTTAAAGAGTCTTAGTACACAAGAATTTGTGATGGACATATTCAACGATGTTAATGCTGGTTTTCAATATAGTTGGATTGTCTCTACCATTTGATACATCTCTCCACTGAAGCTAGTCTTCCAAACCATGCATTATTCAATACATTCATGTTTTAACAGTGCTATATGTTAGATGCGTTGCACATTGGGTAAGATCTTATTAGTCAGCTAGGATGTCAGTCACAGTTGTGTTTTTGATAGCATTCACCTGATGATTCTTATAAGAAATCTTTTCTTTAAGCATCCACATAAGCAGTGGAAAGCATGTGGTTCAACTGAGGCTTCAAGAGAATGGATGATGGGTATATTCACTCTATAAAAGAAGACGACTATTAATTATTATCACCGCATGGAGTTTATTTTAACATTTAGGTCTGGCTATTAAGGTGTCAAAAAGTTCGTTGCAGTTGAACAATGTTTGTGTTGCTTGCCTTTCCTCAGAGATATACAGGATGGATTGTGCTTACCAGCAAAATAAATTATCACGTCCATGCTGATTGCTGTTTGTTATCTATAAGATGTGGAGGTGAATTTTGGTCTTGTTAGCAATGGGGACTTATCTGCCATTTTGATACTCGGGGATTTGCTTCTTCCATGCCAAATTTCAACCTTTTTTCAACTAAGGCCATTGGTTTTACCTAGCAGATAATTCATCATCTAATTAGTTGCTTGACTTTATTTTCATTCACCTCAAACTAAATTCTGTTCTCAGGAACTTTTGAAATTGCCCATCCGAAGAGGCTCATAGCATTTGATTCTTTTTGTTATCTTTAGAGATAGCTGTGAGGTGTAACTCCATGCATTATCTTTTAAAATTCTTGACAAAAGAGGCCTGGTAGTCCATTTGATTCTTCGTTATGTCTTTAGACATGGTTGTGAGGTTTAACTCCATTCGGCTGTCAGTTTTATACATCATATATGTTCTTTTTGTGCAGCCTGTTTTCTCTTATAAAATCCATAACAATATCTACTTATTAACCAAATTGTGACAGTTTTATACGTCCATGACTGTCATGGAGTGCAAGTCAAAAAGATGACCAACAAAGAAAAAATCCATTCTGGATGGTAAAATGCCCCATTCAGGCAAACATTCTGGAGTGTAAAATTCTGTGGCATGAGTTCCAGTATGGCTCATGGAATTAGTAGCCTTTCCCAATGAGCATATCTAACTTAAATAGTTGTATCTGCTTTCATAAAAATTAATTGAAGAGAGAACTATGTAAAACCTTTAGAAGATTTTGGAAGCACATATTAGGTGGTTGCTGCCATGGGTAAAATTCAAATTTAACCATTTGTTAAGGACCAAGTGCTTTGCTTGTTATTTGTGATGTACAAGGAGACAGGGAGTCCACATTGTGTTTTTTTAAACAATCAAGTTGGATATGATGGGCAATTCAAATGCAGCAAGGAGCGCTCTCTCTCTCTGAGGAAACCCTAGCTTACCTTCACTTGCAGCTGCCATGGCGTCTCCTGGTGGGGGCTCTTTAGCCCCCCCACCCTCTGGAGACATTGCAACCTTCGCCTCCCTCGTTGCCGGCCTCCCTAAGCAGCCAAAGCAGTCCCAATCGCGATTTGTGAAGTTGGATGAAATTCTTGAGGTTCCAGTGCCGGCTGGTTCTAGATCTCTTGCCTTGAAATTCGTGGATCATGGTTTGGTCGGTCAGTTCACTGAGATCTGGCCCTCATCGAAATCAATAGCAGTTTGGATCGATAAGAACTGGAAACCTCACTTGAAAGGTAAAATGTCTCACTCATTTTGTCCATGGGTTTCTTTGTCTTCCTCTTTGAAGAAAAGGAGGACCGAGACCTCATTTTCAGAAGTGGCCCTTACTTCATGGGGGCCCGTGATCTCCATCTGAATCGATGGACTCCAGATTTCAATCTGGAGAATGATATCCCTTCGACAGTTTCAATTTGGGTTCGTCTTCCCTACTTGCCTCTTCATTGTTGGAATGAGGAAACTCTCAGAGCAATTGGGAACTCACTAGGTTGGTATATAGACAAAGCTGAGCGAAGAGAGGGTTTGCAAACCTGTGCCAGGATCTATGTGGAGGTCGACTTGGAAAAAGGACTACCTGAGGCCATTAAACTAAAGCTATATAACTGGACCTATTTGTAGGAAGTAGACTACGAACCACTGTCTTTTAAATGCAAGATCTGTCACGAATATGGACATTTTGCTAAGAGATGCCCAAAGTCACCCTCGAAGCGCCCTCAACAGAGGCGCAAGAGCAATGGCAACAACCTAAAAGAAAGAAGCAAAATCCTAAGGCGACGCATCGGTCTGAAAAAGCTCCTCCTCAGGAGGGACCTCCCTCCAATCCAAAATCACAAGAAGCTCTCGCCACCTCCTCGACAGGCGCAAGTAAGAGTGACATTCCAACAAAGAATCAATACGAGATTCTCTCAGAAGAAGAAGATCCGGAACTGGAGGCGTCCCATACCCACCATGAGGCCTTGGAGCCGGGAGGAGTCCCCCCAGCCCCTCCAGTTATTCCGCAATCCGTCCCCTAGCACCAAGAGGAAGGGGAAATTGAAGAAAGTTCAAAAGAAGAAATAGACTCTGGGAACGTCAACACCCAACCCTCCAAAAAGCCAGGTAGGAAATCGAACAATCAACGCTGATAAGCAACGACAAGAAGAGAGATAGATATGGGAAAACATAGTACGCTAGATGTGCATACCAAGAAGGAATCCGAGCCTACCATAAACCAAGGTGGCTCGGCCCCCTCAAAAGGGGGAAACCCTAAACAATCTCCTAAATGATCAAGGCCGTTTCGTGGAATTGTAGGGGTCTAGGAAGTGAAAACAAAAAAGAAATGGTTAAAAACCTTCTCATATTTGAAAAACCCCATGTCCTCCAGCTCCAGGAAACAAAAATGAAGGATACTGATGTACTTCAAGCTAGTTCATATATTTGGCAGACAAGTCAAGGAAAGACAATTAGTTCCAAAGGGGCCTTCAGAGGGTTTCTTGTTTCAACTAGAAGAATGGGAAAGTGACTCAAATTGGTTGTTGGTTTCGCTTCTGCACCTCCCATCTGGTAAGCTTTTCTCTTTTCTAAATATATATGCCTTCTATAAACAAAGATAAAGAGATGTGTTGGAATTCCATATTTTCTCTCCAGAGCCGGCTTGGACCAACCTTTTTTATCTTTGTTGCGGATTTCTATACTACTCTGTATAACTCTGAAAAAAGAGGAGGCTCTATAGTCAAAGAGGTCTTCGAGGAAAACATGGAAGACCTCCTTTCCACTTATGACCTTATGGACATTCGACCCATTGCTGGTCTGTTTACCTGGTCCAATAAGAGACAAGGCCCAGGCCATATTGCAAGTTGAGTCTGCAACTAGACTTGACAGGTTCCTTATTAGCAGTAGTATTTTGGAAGAATCCTTTGTTCCCTCCTCTCGAATCCTCCCTTGGTCGGGATCTGATCATCGTCCCATTGCTTTAGGGCTATCCCCTCCATCCCCCTTTGGACCTGTCCTTTTTCGCTTTAACCCTTGCTGGGCAGAGGATCCTGTTTTTTTTGAAGTTATCGAAGGCGTCTTGAGAGCTTGGATTCAGGGGTCCCCGGTTTTTATTTGGGAACAAAAGCTAGAAGCAATGAAAAAAGTCTTAAGAGAATGGGTCAAAAACAAATCAATCCAAGAGAGGAAGGAAGTTCAGGACTTGAATGAAAAAATGGAGGAAATCATGCTCAACCTGGAGATCGACCCTATTTCCTCTAGGATGACGGAAGAACAAAGCATTTTTCAAAAACACCAAAAAGCCCTGACGACAGAGGAAGTAGGCTGGAGACTCAAATCTCGTAGTCTATGGCTCAAAGCCGGGGACATGAACACTAAATTATTTCATCGGCAGGCCAAAGCTAGGCTATGGAGGAACAAGATCTCTGAGATCCGGGGAGAGGGTGATTCGCTTATTTCAGGCCAGAATTAGCTTCGCCAAGCAGCTAAGGATCACTTCGAGAATTTATATGAGGAAGGGAAAGGGGATATGGAGGCTCAAGAAGGCTTTCTAAGTAATATCCCAAGGCTCATCAATGATGAAGATAATACCAAACTAGCAGGCAAAGTGACATAAGCAAAAGTTCTCGAGGTGCTCCAACAAATGGATCTGGATAAGGCCCCAAGCCTAAATGGATTTTCAACACATTTCTATATTATTTGTTGGCCTATCATAAAGGCAGATCTAGTGCGTATGATTCTTTAAGTGCAAAAATCGACAAGAATGGGTGGTAACACAAACTCTTCCTTTTTAACCCTCATTCCTAAAGAATCTAACCCTCCTTTAATCATTTCAGGCCTATTTCTCTTTGCAATATCTCTTACAAAATTATCTCTAAGATCATAGCAACCCGTCTAAAGCCATTCCTCCTTACCCTCATTTCCCCTAATCAGGGTGGATTTGCGGAAAAAAGACAGATGATAGACAACATCTTGATAGTTCAAGAGGCAATCCATTCAAGCAATGAAAGAAAGGAAAGAGCAATGGTGATTAAACTGGACATGGCAAATGCTTTTGATAGGGTTAGACATAGTTTTCTCTTTGCAGTGCTTGCCAGATTCGGGTTTGGAGCTGGTATTTTGGCCTGGATTTCCTCATGCATTAGCTCACCTTGGATTGCTTCAATGATTAATTCAAGACCAACGAAATTCTCAAGATTTCAAGAGGACTTAGGGAAGGTTGCCCTCTGTCCCCCTTGCTTTACATCTTGATGGCAGAAGCCTCGAGTAGAGCATTGGAGAAAGCCAAAAGAATCAAAAGCATCCCAGGCATCAAAATAACTAATGGTGCAAAAAGAATCAATCACTCACAATTTGCTGATGACACCCTGTTGCTAGGGGGGCATCTTCCATTATTGCCAGAAGGTTTAAAGCAGTCTTGGATGAGTTCATGAAAACCTCAGTTCATGAAACCATATTTATGTGTGGAATACGAGCACAAAGATTTCTCAAATGATAGCGAGTGTTCTCCAATTTCCCCTTCAGGGGAACTGGACTTCCTTTAAGTATCTAGGCATCCCCATCTGTCTAAAAAATCTTGCTAGCTCGGCTTGGACCCCTCTCCTAGATAAAATTAATTTCAAGTTCACCCTCTGGGGTACTTAGTGGCTTAATCCTGCTGGAAGGGTGGTCTCGATAAAAGCAGTTCTCCTGGCTCTCCTTATTTTTTAGTTCTCCTCACTCTGAGCTCCAACGAGTGTGAAGTCTTCCATAGCTCAAGTTCTAAGAAAATTCCTCTGGCAGGGGGGAAAGTCAAATAGTAAAAGGATGCATCTAGTAAATTGGAATATTGTTAGTGCACCAAAAAGTCATGGTGGTTTGGGAATTCTTGACCCAACCCTGTCAAATATTGCCTTGGGCGCAAAAATTCTTTAGTGCCTAGTCACAGGTCGACAAGCATGGCGGAAAAAGGTGTTGGTGCAGAAATATTTGGCAGGAGATCAACTTAGCTGTCTGGACTCTACTCCCCCCCATAAAGCTGGGTCACCAATTTGGAAATTATTGAGGGCCTCCCTTCTGCTCTTCCAAAGTAAGGCCACATGGATTCCTGGCAATGGCAAACAAATTTCCCTTTCGGAGGATAGCATCATGGGAAATCCTCCACTCAAGGAAAATAGGGATCTCCAGCCTCTCTTGCTCTGGTGTTCTGCCCATGGCATAAAAACCCTTTTTGATATCTCCAAATTGCTTCCTTCAGGTTCCAGGGTAGGTTGGTTTTTGGGGGATCCTCCCCCTCACCTTCTCCCCCTTTTTCAGTCCCTTTGTTCCTTTTTGCAAGGCTGCACCCCTCATCATCTGTCCTCTTCTGACTCCAGAGGTTGGGGTTTTGGCTCCTACTCTGTTCATTTTGGCTATGAAACCCTTTTGATTCGTTCAGACCTCCCTCCCAAAGCAAAGGTTTGGAGCAAAATCTGGGCATCAGATTGTCTTCCTAAGATAAACATCTTTTGTTGGACATTAACGCATGGGAAAATCCTTACAGGAGAAAATTTGCAAAATAGAGGTTTTAATGGCCCCTTTAGATGTTCCCTCTGCAATCAAGCACCTCAAACTCTTGGTCATCTCTTTTTGCAATGCACCTATGCAAAGTCTGTCTAGGCCTTGGTTCTGTCTGATCTTTCTCCCTGGATTATCTGGCTGTCCTCTCCCACCCAACTCTTCAGCAAATGGGCTTCACTATACCAAGGTTCTTTAATCTGCAAGCCGTCTTTTAAAGAAAGGTTTGTGGCAGTTCCTAAATTTGTCACCTAGAAGATTTGGTTGGCAAGAAATAGAGCCATCTTTTCAGGAATTAACTCTCCCTTCGAATTGGTAGCTAATAAATGTATGCGCTTAATGAGCGATTTTTTCCAACATAGGGATCACAAAGCAGCAACAGTTCAAGAGTTAACCCTTGCAGAAGCCAAATGGCTAGACCACTTCTCACCTCTTGATGGAATCCCACCTAACAACAGCTATAAAGTGTCGTCTAGCTGTTCATGGAAAATCCAGCTTCCTCCTAAGGAATTTGAAAAATGGATGTGCAGCCAACAGAAGCGTATTCTTAGCTTTGATGGAGCCTCGAAAGGTAACCCATGGGTGGTAGGAGCAGGTGGGGTTATCTTTTCCCCAAGGGGACAAATTAGAACAACCTTCTCTTAGAGTCTGGGCATAGCTTCTAACAATCAAGTGGAATCCTATGCACTTTTTAAAGGTCTAAGCTTAGCAAAGAGATTGGGAATTAAAGATATTTCTATCATAGGAGATTCCGGGGTCATCCTCAACCAGATCAGGAAAAGATCTCCCCCACAAGATATGAAGCTCAAAAGCATCATAGTGAGAGCACTTGGGGAGTCAGAGGCTTTTCAATCTCTTCAATGTTTTCATTTACTTAGAATTAACAATGCCAGGGCTGATTCTTTCGTTAACCTGGCCATACGAGACTTTCCGGGCACATTACGAATCAACGGTCAGGCAACTCACCACTATATCCCTTAATTTCTGGCCATACGAGACTTTCCGGGCACATTACGAATCGACGCTCAGGCAACTCACCACTATATCCCTTAATTACTGGCCATACGAGACTTTCCGGGCACATTACGAATCGACGCTCAGGCAACTCACCACTATATCCCTTAATTATGGTCACGATGGGAAGGGAGTTTGACTATTTGAGTCACAAAGGGAGCCCAGAAGCTAACTTCGACATATATTATAACTGGCATTCAGGTTATTGCCCAAGGTTGAGGCTGGGGATGACGTGTGGCAAAGGAGATAGGAGCACGTTTTGGATTGGGACGCCGACAGTGGAAACAATATTCATTTAACCCATGCACTATTGACCTCAGCTGTTAATTCGCACAAGCGATCCTCTACGTCCACTCTCTCCTGGTCAGATTCGAAGGTGTTTGCAAGGGCCGCGTTTATGGCTTTGGTAGGCCGTCGTACCCCTTTGGCATAACCATTTCTCAGGATTATTTCATCCACTCCTCACAATGATGGTCTCACTTTGCACTGGTCTTATCGCATGCTTGAAGTTCACTATGGCTGGAGACGAGGGAGGCTGAAACTACTCCACTGTCCAGGGTGGCGACCCAACACACGAAGCCAAGACGATACAGCAGATCTTATGAAGGAGGTGTTCATTGTGGTTTTGGGTGGTAGTGAATTGGAAATAGCATTACAGGTAGAGCCTAACATTCCTTCTCCAATAGGCCATTTGTGGACAGTGTTCTCGCCAAAAGCGCAGTTGGAAGGCGGTTTAGTTGGCAGCATGGCAAATAGGAGATCGGGTGTTGCAAGATGGAGGCGTGAGCTCCAGGAGGAAGAGCATGATGCCCTGACAAACTTAATCAATTTGCTCCAAATTAGTCTGCAGAATGCCTCTTCCCATTGGCAAACTGCAATGGAGCTACTTGTTGAGCAGCGACAGGGAATTCAGCAATGGAGCTAGTAATCTGTATGCTCTGTTTTAGTTTTTTGGTACTTGGTATTTTCTATAGGTTGTATGTCAGACTACTTAGCAATTTCGAGTCAGACTCAGGGACTCTGGTTAGCAGTATGATAGATAGTGCTATGCTTGAGCCTGATTTTGAAATTTCACAGGCCTTCTTTGAACTATGTACAGACTATCTCTGTGGCTTTGCCACAGACTTTTTTAAATAAAATTCTCTACCAGTTTTATTAAAAAAAAGTTGGATATGATGGGCACTCCATTTCTCTGCAGTAGCAGGTTATCAGATTCCAGATTATATCCTTTAATGGACATTGAGGCAGTCAGAATTAAATATTGAGATATTTTGCAAATCATTTGGGGAGTGTATAGCAGATGGATAAATTCTGTGGAATGCTACATTTTCCCATCTGTTATCAAATTGCTGTTTTATGCTGCATTTCCTTGTCTTTTATATAATTGAATGAGTTTATTTAGTTGTAAGAAAAGTTTATTTTGTCATTACTTATAATCTAGTTGTTGTTGCGGGCAGGTTCACTTGGCTAATCAGGAGAAATTTCATGCCAATGCTGATAAGAACTACTGGAAGGCAGTTGCAGAGATTATACCTCATGAATTACCTTCTTTTGAGACAAAACGTGGTGGAAAAGACAAAGACAAGAAAAAGCCAAGTATAGTTGTTAATCAGGGGCCAAAACCTGGAAAGCCTACCGATCTCTCACGAATGCGGCAAATTCTTTTGAAACTAAAGCATAATCCACCACCTCATATGAAAGCTCCACCTCCGCCACCACCTCCAGCTGCTGCTAATGGTTCTGCTCCTGCTTCATCTACAGGAACAACTCCACCTTCGGGAACTGCTCCAGCTACAGCTTCATCTACAACGGCAGTTCCAGCATCTATTTCAACAGCACCATCAGTTCAGCCAGTTATTGTTGGTTGATATTGTCCTGACATTAGTGCTGATTAGAAACGAAATTTAAATTGAGTACCTGTCCAAGCTTTTCATGTTAGTGGTCTGAGTCTCAGGTATCGCTGTTTCTGTTGTATTCTCCTTCTACCATTCGATGGATTTAATTGATATGTTGGAGAATTTAGGTCTTCTTTTCTTTAAATTTGTATCTTGGAGTATGGCACGAGGGTAGTTCTGAACTGGGAATGGACATAAACATGAGGCACTCATTTCCTTGCTAGACTTTTATTTGTATTCTTCCTTGTTTGAGTTTTTGGTTAATTGACTTGCAAGTAGGTTGGCATGCTCGACAGATGGTATAAGCAAAGTGGGGACTCAACTGTGTCATGAGGACCCACTTGGCTGACCTAGGCAATGGTATTCAACAACTGGTTCACAGTTTTGCTTTTGTTATTTGCATAACACTTGCTTTGTACTACAATAAATACTCTGAATTTATTCATCTTTATGTGCCATGATACTTTATTGCTTCTAGGTCCTCAACATGATTTCTAACAAGTATCGGCTCTCAGAAACGTGATGGTTTATTATTTTCAAGGATCTATTAGTGAGCATTTGCTGAATTTGTTTCTAATTAACACAAGCAGTTACAGTAAATGGAGCTATTCTTGGCAGTGTTTTAATACTCTTAGTTTCCTTGCAATTCCGAGAGTTGTTTTTTTAACTTTTAGAATAGTGATTCACTTCAAATGTTGCTTTTGCTTTTCTTTTAGAATAGTGATTCACACATCAAAGTTTCTTTGTAAGTTTGTTTTTGTCATTTGCAAAAATATCTGGATGCAACCGCATGGTCTTATCGTGAGCTATTGTATTTTTTTTTTACAAAGCTGACATGCCCTCAAGAAAATTATTATTAATTTTAAATTTGTCCAGAAATAGCGATCTATTTTTGGTTTTAAGCATTGTTGTCGTGAAATCATTTAACAATGTTTCGATCTTATCAATTTTAAATTTACAGGGTTTCTTGTCAATCTTCACAAGTATCGCTTTGTGAATGCCTGAGGGTTTTAATTTACAGGGTTCCATGTTAATCGTCATAAAGTATCGCTTTGTGAATGCCTGTGGTTTTAATTTACAGGGTTCCATGTTAATCTTCATAAAGTATCGCTCTGTGAATGCCTGTTGGTTTTATAATTGGTCTTTCAGTTGATGGCAGTTTTGGAGATGTGGATATACTAGTAATTTCAATGGTTTGGGCAAATTTAACCAAATTAAAGGGTTTCTAATTTTAGATTACTGTGGAAAGGCATATCAAGCATTTTTCTTTTTCATATGTGAAAGCTTCCGAACTTAAATCTAAGTAAGAAATTTTCATGCTGGCATGCCTTCCTAGTTTCTTAGTGGCAGAGCACATGCAGGACTATGATAGTTGCGGCAGATATTTACATAAATTTGTATTTTTATTGTTTTCGGTAAATTTTTATTATATTTTGAAGGTGTATTGTAACTTATTTTCCATGGAAGAAAGTAGTTTTAGATGTGTTCTATTTTTCCTTGCTAATTATAAAACTAGAACAAACTTTGCATCATCTGGGTGTTGATAATTTTTGCTTTACGTGTGTAAATAGATTTTAAACGAGTCCGACATGATAAAAGTGGATTGCTTTTCTTTTTAAATTAAACCGAGTTTATAATATATTCAAAATCTTTAGGATATATCCCATCCTTCTCTAATAAGACCTTTAATGGACAATTTTTCTAAGGATGGTTAGATGGTTGTGTGTGTGGTGAAGGCATTAAATGGAAGGGTGGGCGCACAAAATTTACATTGCTAGAATTTCAATAGGACCTTTATGTGTGTATTAAGAGCTCATTGGAACTGGGTAGGACATACTTTTGCTTTAGGAAAGATAACTTTTTTGAAGAATTACACTGTATGAGCATATTCTAATTTCATTGGAGTTGGGTTCGATGGACTTTTGCTTTACGAAAGCATGAAACTATGTTTAAAAGGAAAAAAAGTCTAATTGGATGTTACTATTGTTAGGGTTCGTGAGTGGGCAAAATCATAGTGCACTGATTTAATTCTTTCTTTCTATGTGACTATGTTGTCAAAATTCAATTGCAACTACAACAAAAGCTTTTACATAACCAAATTATCTGTTAGACTATAGACACTTTTTGTTAGTGGTTAATTGTCTTGAGTCTGGAATCTTCAAAAGCTTTTACATAACCAAATTATCTGTTAGACTATAGACACTTTTTGTTAGTGGTTAATTGTCTTGAGTCTGGACTCTTCAAAGAAAGCAAACAAAACATCTATTTGATCCATATGCTAATAGTATAGTTAATTTCTTAATAGTATAGTTAATTTCTTACTCATTCTAGATATAACATGGAAAGAACAGAAACAGATACCATTTAAATAATGTCATTAATACATATAAACTACTTAGAAGATCAAAGAGCAAGATAGACTAAGATAGACTAGGAATGAAAACTAAACACACCACAAAAGTACATTATAGGGATTACTTTAATTTGTACCAATTTAGATTCACTGATATTACACCCTAACATCTCATCAACACAATTTGGCTTCACCTAGACAACACACATAAAAAAACATAATTATAACTTGATACCATGCCAAAAATCTCTTCAAAATTATTAGATCTCTCTATAGCTTCACAAACAATACACAACAAAGAACATAATAATTCTTTGATACCATGCCAAAAAGCTCTTAAAAATTATTATTTCTCTCTAGATTCACATAAACACAACAAAGAACATAAGAATTCTTTGATACCATGCCAAAAGGATCATAAAAAACATAATTGAATCTCTTGTGAATCTCTCTCAATAAAAAAAAAATAGTTGGCCAAGAACCATACAACATTTAGACCAAACCACTCCACAGTTTCCCATGGCCTCACTTTAAGGGGCACGATAAAGAAAATGTAGAACAATGACATAATTTTGGTTCTTTGTAGACTTCAAGAAAACATTCAACACAGTGACGAGGTTAAAAAATATGGGAGAGGCTATTGGAGTTAGGAGTCCCAATAGAATGGAGAACAAAAATGCATAGAGGTCACGAGTTCAATCCTCCAAAAATCATAACCGCGATTCAATCATTCCAACTTGATTTCCATTTAAAAGAAAATGGAAAACTCATGTTTGCAACAAAATTGATGTTCATAATTGTCAAAACCCCTTGCAAAATAATGGCAACCCCAAGTGACACATATTTCAACGAACTCCTAATCATGGGCGTAACAGATGTGCGAGCATTCTAGACAACCAGGAATGAAAGAATGTTTGTTAGGGATCCATTCAAACACTAAAAACGCTAAAGAACAAAGAGGATTATTCCTTCTTGAGTGTTTCTTTCCACGATATGATGACTATCCCCTTGTAACAAATTCTTCCAATTAGACTGCAATGGGTGAACCTTGGGCTCCCATATGAACCTAGAATCCCCTAAACCCTAAGCACCCCTTTCGCCCAAATATATTTAATCTTAGAGCCCCCATGTGATTGCCATAAAGTACATGTGTACATGTAAATGTGAACGAAACCACCAAATTGATGCAACCCTCTGCTTTTTTCTGCCAAGCCCCTGACATCATTGAAATTATCAAATTGTGACATTGATATCTTGAATGTTGAACCAAACTGTCACAGTTGTGTGTTTAAGTTCCTTGTTCTGCCTCATCAATCCCCTATGCTATTATACAGACAAAAAATACATCTGATATTATGTTATGTTATTATAGTGGTAGAGCACAAATTGTAATTATATTTATGAAGAACAACCACAACAATTTTTTCATAAGAAAACTTATCTTTGTAAGAAAATTCAAATTTTGGGGTTGCCATTCCAAAGATCAAAACTTTTTTGAATGTAACACATTGAATGGAAGATATGGAACTTCTCCTTAGAAGAAAACTAATTCCTTAAGTATAATTTTACAATCTCCTTGAACTTTTACCGACCTTTCCAATAAAAGAATTCTCAATGAATCACACATGTAATCTAATTTTGTTGTTGTTATAAACACTCGACCCATATTTTCACCTTCAATTCCTTGAACGATGTACATGACATGCAACTCGACGAACCCAAAGAACACCATTCCATAACAACATTTCATCCGAAGGATTGAAATGGACAAGCGATTGTGCATGTACACGAAATGGACGAATTGGCCCAGATGAAATTGAAGAACTGTCAGACAACCTCTGTTAAAGTTTGCAAGATTGAACGTCATAAAGAAGAATTTCTCGACGAGAAGATTCAGATGAAATGGCTGCAAACATACTTCCACTGTGGTTGAATCGTGCTGCTCCGCAGTTGTCAAATGCATGCAATTGTCAATTTGCAAGTGCAGAAGAATCCCAAAGGCAAACATCATAATTACAGGATGATAGTAAAAGGTTACTTCCAGGTGTAGACCAGTTTCCATTTCCACGCGATGTACATTGAACCAAAGTTATCGGTGACTGATGTCAAGCATGGCTTTCCAACACATTTCCATTGTTTGTATCAAAGATCTTCAATTCTCCTGCATGACTTCCAAAAAGCAATACGGGTAGAACTGCCCAAAAATGTAATTGAAGTCAATAATATACGATCGTCACAGCATGTAGGCAAAGATCTGAAACAACTAAAAACAAACTGCCGGTCACGCCTATGTCCATGCATTCCACCATATTGTGTTCTAAACTCAAGAGTGCTTAGCCATCCTGCTGTGTTAAAAGGTGCATCTAGAGCTCTGCTAGGTCCAGGACATACATGTGGATGCAACAAAGACAATGGAGGAATAGTGGTAATAGGAGCAGGACACTGTCGATGCGGATGCTTCAAATATTGTACAACCAATGAGTCCAGAGTGGCATGTTCATCTGTTTTACCGTTGTACATTAATTCTTTCTTTAATAGATTCAATGCTTCTTCTTTGCGAAGGCCTTCCAAAAAATAGTATTAGACCGTTTCCGTTGTCGTTCAAATATGACCACCTATTTGTGTTAGAAATCCAACAGATACCCGCCTTTCTTTCTGCCGTGGGACGGAGTCGGTGCCGAGTATTTGGCTTTCTTTGTGTGAGACAAACCCGAAAACCCCGCAGGTGACCGCTTTTTTCCTGGGGTGGGACGGAGTCGCTTCGGCCGCTACAATTTGGCTTTCTTTGTCCAAGATAGATCGAAAAACCACTGGAAATGGAAGCGCCTTTAAAAATGTGGATAAGACAAAAACACAGATGTCACTGTTTGATAGGTCGTCGACAGACGATGAAAAAGCTATAAGAATCTAGCCTTAAAGAACGGAGTAATCTTCATTCTTTTCAGGTTAAGAAATGGCCCTGAATCTGGTTATATTTTCAGGGGTAGTTTAAATTTTGCATTGATCAAAGTTTTATGTATTTTAGAACTTTATTTGAGAGGTTTTGTCCCATTTTAAACCAATTCAGATGCTCAAAAAATCAATTAGAATTTCGGATTGACCGGAAATTTAATTAAAACTGCACTGCCAGAAAACCTACCAAAAAATAACTCAAAAGGAAAAATTTCTCTAAAATTAACCTGCTTAAAAAAAATTCAACTTAAATATTCTGAGAATAAAAATGATTTTTAGAAAATAGAGTGCACTACTCTTTTCTTATGAGATATTTTGAATGGCTATAGTTTTTCCAGAAGTGGGTTCTAAATCTATTTGTTTTACGTTCCGGAAGTTGGCAACTTGTTAATTTACTAGAGAACTATTGGTATACTATTATCAAGTGATGCAAAGTGGGTTCTAAATCTATTTGTTTTACGTTCTGGAAGTTGGCAACTTGTTAATTTACTATAGAACTATTGGTATACTATTATCAAGTGATGCAATTTATCTCTCACAAATATGGTTTATAAAAAATTATCATCGGGAAAAAGTTGTCTAGAATGTGATGAAACCACAAATTTCAACCATGAGAAATTCAGTTTTATGATTTTGGATCACTTTTCTTACGATTTTTTTTTCATATGAATAGTAATTTGGACAATGAATAATGGATTTTGCACCAATGATTTTTTTTTTAGGAAGCTCATCATATTTAACCAATATTTTTTTTGGGTTTTATTTGTTTATGTATCATAGTGACTACTTTATATTACAATATCAGTGACAAGTTGATTTTCCAGCTTTTCATAAAAATTAAATTTCGGTTTGAATTCCATTTCAGGGATGAATCATTAAAATTCCCATATAAACATTTTTTTAATGAATTCCTCTTTTTCTCAGCAATGTCGTTTTTTTTCTTCTAAACTTTCTCTTTTTTCCTCTTTTTATCTACCAATTTCTCTTCCTCTTCTACTGATCCAGATTGCGTGGAAGCAGAAATGGGAGATGTCCTTCCTGCTGCCTTTCCTTCTGTCTTATTTCTAGCTTCTTCTCGCACTTTATCCTAATTCGCAATCCTCCCTAAGGGTTTGCCTCATCTCTTGATGGTGTCTTTGTCGTAAGTTTTAGCATTGTAATTTTTCTCCTCTTCCTCCCAGAGTTCTATTGTGTATTCCAAAGGAAGGCCTACCTTATTGAAATGTTCTTTTACGACTCCCTTTAGGTCCTGTCTCCTGAACCTCTCCTCTCCAAAATGGTACGAGAGCAAGGTGTTTACTTCTTCCTATGCTTGTTTGGTGTTCAAAACTGAGTAGACACTAATGTACTGTGGGAGCGGTGGCCATATTTCCTTTTTCCCTTGGTGCAACATTCCTTCTACTCCATGTATCACTGTTTGATATGCCAACTCCTGGAGTACTAGATTGTTTGGTACAAATCGCGAGAGGAGATGGGGGGATTTAGTGGCACCATACACCCTGATATAAGTACCGTGCTCCATAAGGTACCAATCCCTGATCCTTTTTATGACAACTATCGCCTTGTTAGTCATAGAATGAGCTGGTGTGCATAATAAGAACTCGTATAGAGGAGCCAAAAAGTGCTCACAGATCTTCTGGTAATCTTGTACCTGTGCTCCCAGAGAACTTTGGAGTACATGTGAATGGCTTCGTCTAATGGTTGTCATGTCCACCCCATCTTTGGATATTGGTGGGCTACACACATGATGTCTAAAAGGTATGAGGACATGTGGAAACCTGGGAAGGTTCTTGGTTGAGCTTCTGCAACTGCGGTGATGGTTTCTATTAGGTTGGTTGATAGGATGTCATCCTAGTTGAACGAGAATCCCTTGTTTGCACAATAATAAATCATAGGCATGTATGACAGGGAGTCATCTTGGTCCCTGTTACTGGAACTTTTTTCTCTTGTTCTTGTAAAATTTTGCCTGATGCTTTGTCGTATACAAACTTCCTTAGGTTGGGTACATCAATAGGCCTGAATGGAGTGTCGAGTCCTAAACTTAGTCTGCTGGCTCCAACTGTTGATATCGTAGGCATATTAGTGTTCATCGAGACAATCTCACTATTTCGAGCTTCTTCATCTTTCTTTCACTATACTTCCTCTGTTGCTTTGTCTGCTGCTTCCTTCGCTGCTTTTTGTGTTGTTTTTGCTGCTACTGCGTGTACCGGTTCTTTCTCTACTGTTGCCTTCTGCTTGACTTATTTCTTGGCAACTGATTTTGCTACAACTTCTTCTTTAGCTTTGGCTTTGGCTTCTTTTTCAATCTTCCTCTTTTTCTTAGCAACACCGTTCTTTTTCTTGTGAACTTTCTCTTTCTTCCTCCTCTTTTAATCTGCCAATGTCTCTTCCTCTTCCGCTGATCTAGATTCTGCGAAAGCAGAAATGGGAGATATCCTTCCTACTACCTCTCATTCTGTCTTCTTTTTGGCTTCTTTTCACACTTTATCCTCATTCGCAATCCTCCCTAAGTGCTTGCCTCGTCTCTTGATGGTGACTTCTTCGTAAGTTCTAGCATTGCGATGTATCTCCTCTTCCTCTTAGACTTTTGTTGTGTATTCCCAAGGCATGCCTACCTTATTGAAATGTTCTTTTATGACTCCATTTAAGTTGTGTCTCCTGAACCTCTCCTCTCCAAAATGGTATGAGAGAAAGGTGTTTACTTCTTCTTGTGTTTGCTTAGTGTTCGAAAATGAGTAGACACCAATGTACCGTGGGAGAAGTGGCCAAATTGCCTTTTTTCCTTGGTACAACATTCCTCCTACTCCATGTATCACTGTTTGATATGCCAAATTTTGGAGTACTAGATTTCCTGGTACAAATTGCGGGAGGAGATGGGGGGATTTCGTGGCGCCATACACTCTGATATAAGTACCGTGTTCCATAAGGTACCAATCCCTGATCCTTTTTATGATGGCTATTTCCTTGTTATTCATACAAGGAGCTGGTGTGAAGAATAAGAACTCGTACAGAGGAGCCAAATAGTGCTCGCAGATCTTCTGGTATTCCGTCTTGTACCTATGTTCCCAGAGAACTTTGCAGTATATGAGAATGAATGGCTTCGTTCGATGGTTTTCATTTCCACCCCTTATTTGGATATTCTTGGGCTACACACATGATGTCTACGAGGTATGAGGACATGTGGAAACTTGGGAAGGTTCCCGGTTGAGCTTCCGCAACTGCGGTGATGGCTTCTGTCAGGTTGGCTGATAAGATTTGTCCAAGTTGAACAAGAATCCCTCGTCTGCGCAATAATAAATCAGAGGCATGCATGACAGGGAGAACTGGGAGACATCTTGGTCCCTGTTACTGGAACTTTCTTCTCTTGTTCTTGTAAAATTTTTCCTAATGTTTTGTCGTATACAGACTTCCTCAGGTTGGGTACGTCATTAGGCCTGAATGGAGTAACGAGTCCTAAAATTAGTCCACTGGCATCGACTGTTGATATCTTAGGGATATCAATGTCGATAGGGATGGTCTCACTATTTCTAGCTTCTTCATCTTTCTTTCTCTGTTCTTCCTCTGTCGCTTTTTCCGTCGTTTCCTTTGCTGCTTTTTGTGTTGTTGCTGCTGCGTCTGCCGTGACTTTCCCTGCTGCTGTTGTTGCGTCTACTGCGACTTTCTCTGCTGCTGCCTTTTGCTCGACTTCTTCCTTGGCAACTGCCTTTTCTATGACCTCTACTTTAGCTTTGGCTTTGGATTATTCTGCAATTTTCTTATTTTTCTCAGTAACACTGTTATTTTTCTTGTGGACTTTCTCTTTCTTCCTTCTCTTTTTATTTGCCAGTGTCTCTTCCTCTTCTGCTGATCTGGATTGTGCGACAACAAAAATGGGAGATGTACTTCTTGTTACCTTTCCTTCTATCTTTTTTCCGGCTTCTTATCATGCTTTATCCTCATTTGCAATCCCCCCGAAGGGTTTGCCTCGTCTCTTGATGGTGACTTCGTCGTAAGTTCTGGCATTGCGATGTATCTCCTCTTTCTCCTAGACTTTTGTTGTGTATTCCAAAGGCATACCTACCTTATTGAAATGTTCTTTTATGACTCCCTTTAGGTCATGTCTCATGAGCCTCTCATTTCCAAAATGGCACGAGAACAAGGTGTTTACTTCTTCCCGTGCTTGCTTGGTGTTAAAAAATGACTAGATACCAATGTATTGTGGGAGTGATGGCCATATTTAATTTTTTCCTTGGTACTAGATTCCTGCTACTCCATGTATCACTGTTTGATATGACAACTCCTGGAGTACTAGCTTGTCTGGTACAAATCGTGGGAGGAGATGGGGAGATTTCGTGGAACCATACACCCTGATATAAGTACCGTGCTCCATAAAGTACCAATCCCTAATCCTTTTTATGACGACGATCGCCTTGTTATTCATACAAGGAGCTGGTGTGCAGAATAAGAACTCATATAGAGGAGCCAAAAATTGCTCTCAGATCTTTTGGTATTCCGTCTTGCACATGTGCTCCCAGATCACTTTGAAATATATGTGAATCTCTTCATATGATGGTTTCCATTTCCACCCCATCTTTGGATATTGGTGGGCTATGCACATGATGTCCACGAGGTATGAGGACATGTGGAAAATTGGGAATATTCATGGTTGAGCTTTTGCATCTGCAGTGATGGATTCTGTTAGGTTGGCTGATGATATGTCATCCCAATTGAACGAGAATCCCTCATCTGCATAGTAATAAATTAGAGGCATGTATGATAGGGATAATTGGGAGGCATCTTGGTCCTTGTTACTTGAACTTTCTTCTCTTGTTCTTGTAAATTTTTTCCTGATGCTTTGTTGTATACGAACTTCCTTAGGTTCGACACTTTATTAGGCCTGAATGGAGTACCGAGTCCTAAAATTAGTCCGTTGGCACCGACTGTTTATATCTTAGGGATATCAGTGTCCATTGGGATAGTCTCACTGTTTCTAGCTTCTTTATCTTTCTTTCTCTGTTCTTCCACTGCCCCTTTGTCCACCGCTTTCTTTGCTGCTTTCTGTGTTGTTTATGCTACTGTTGCGTCTTCCACGGTTTTCTCTACTACTGTGTTTTGATCGACTTCTTTTTTGGCAAGTGCCTTTGCTACGACCTCTACTTTAGCTTTGGATTTTGATTATTCTGCAATTTTTCTATTTTTTTTTAGCGACGTCATTCTTTTTCTTGTGAACTTTCTTTTTCTTCCTCCTTTTATCTTCCAATGTCTCTTCCTCTTCTGCTGCTCTGTATTGTGCGGAAGTGGAAATGGGAGATGTCCTTCCTGCTGCCTCTCCTTCTATCTTCTTTCTGGCTTCTTCTCGTGCTTTGTCCTCATTCACAATCCTCCCTAAGGGTTTGAATTGTCTCTTGATGGTGACTTTGTCATAAGTTCTAGCATTGCGATGTATCTCCTCTTCCTCCCAGACTTCTATTGTGTATTCCCAAGGCAGGCCTACCTTATTGAAATGTTCTTTTATGAATCTCTTTAGGTCGTGTCTCTTGAACCTCTCCTCTCCAAAATGGTATGAGAGAAAGGTGTTTACTTCTTCCTGTGCTTGCTTGGAGTTCGAAAATGAGTAGACACAAGTGTGCTGTGGGAGCAGTGGCCATATTTATTTTTTCCCTTAGTACTAAATTCCTCCTACTCCATGTATCACAGTTTGATATGCCAACTCCTGGAGTACTAGCCTGTCTAGTACAAATCATGGGAGGAGATGGGGGGATTTCGTGGCACCATACACCATGATATAATTACAATGATCCATAAGGTACCAATCCCTGATCCTTTCTATGATGACTATGCCTTGTTAGTCATACAAGGAGATGGTGTGCAAAATAATAACTCGTATAGAGGAGCCAAAAAGTTCTCACAGAGCTTCTGGTATTCCATCTTGTACTTATGCTCCCAGAGCACTTTGTTGTATATGTGAATGGCTTCATCTGATGGTTTCCATTTCCACCCCATCTTTTGATATTGGTGGGCTACGCACATGATGTCTACGAGGTATGAGGGCATGTGGAAACTTGGGAAGGTTCATGGTTGAGCTTCTGCAACTGCGGTGATGGCTTCTTTCAAGTTGGATGACAAGATATCGTCCTTGTTGTACGAGAATCTCCTGTCTGCACAGTAATAAATCAGAGGCATGTATGACGGGGAGAAATGGGAGGCATATTGGTCCCCATATAGCCTCCATATCATGGCTACCATGTACTAATAAGGTTTTCTTAGTGCTATCGTAGGGTACCCTCCCCTGAGTCTAAGTTTAAACTGCTTGTTTGGATTATACCACCTAGCGAACAACTTCTTGGCCATGTGTTTGAACTCATTGAGAATTTTGTTGTCGAGCTTCTTAGTCCCCTTCTCGAGATGATAACATTTTGCTAAGTCTTCGGTGTGAAACGATGCTATGGGATCCCCTATAGAGTTACAAACATACATGTTCTCCAAATCTATGTACTTTAGTATGCAAGTGATGGATTTGGCGCAAGGGAACACAACAACACGAGCTTCTACTATGAATACTCCAGACCTTCTAATGTTCTTGAATATCTCCAGTTCATCTTGGTATTTGACATCATTGAAGAAGTTCTATTTTTTGAACATCTGGTACACATATCCCCATTTGAGTGTATCCCCTTCCTTTTCTAGGAGTCCAAAGGTGTCATCATACATGGCCCTAGGGGTGTCAGGTTTATCCTCAATCCATTGACCACTTCTAGAGGCCATGATGACTGGCGCCTTGTGAGTTGTTTTCTTTCTTGGAGACATGTTTGAACCTTCCAGGTGAAGATGATATTAGTGTAAGGACAAAAACATAATTGATACATAAAACTAATCTGACTAAGTATTTTCAACTACTCGAGGATTCAATTGAGCTGATGCAGGGTGGAAGGTGATAATTTGATGATGAAAGAATAATGGCAGGCATGGTGGGCACTCTGGTGAGGGCTGAAGAAGGAACCAACTCAAAAGAGGTTCAAAAGGAAAAAATTTGAAGAGTTAGTGCCAAATGCTCCAATGGACGTGGTAAGTTAATAAATAGGTCCTTGATATGTATGTATCAGGAGAGTCGGTGGCAAGAGCTCCGAAGCATATCGAATTCAATCATGTGAATGGTGTCGAAGATGTCGATTAAGTTGGAGATAACTTCTCTGATGTGATCAAACAAGTTAGCGCTAAGTATGTCGATGAGGAGAAGGGTTGTGTGGAGAGTCGACCGAGTTGTTCTTAACTCCTCCAATATATCGGAGGAGTCAATGTCAAGTGCTTCGAATGGTCAAAGTGTAAATTGATGGAGTTTGTATAAATTTTTCCGATGACTATCAGGCTAGTTAATAGGAAGATCTCTGAATGAATCGACGAACTTTGTGATAACTCTTCTGCAAGGGCTGGGGTATTGTTGACGAGCGAAATTGACCGCTCGTCAACTGGAAGAGTGAATCCAGTTCGGGGTTGTCTAATTAACCCAAGCCGTTTGGTTTAATTCACTCTGATGGGTTTAGCGGCTCCGTTGGCCGATCTAAGTTCTAAAGAAAGCGAATAACTAAAGGAAATACAATAACTCAATAAATAACAATCACTAAAATCTAAAATCCATATGAACATTTAAATATATATATGTACAGTTTATTTAAATAATATACGTATAATAATTCTATATACAACCTGTACAAATCATGAGTTTTAATCTAAACTCTTAAAAATCGCATGTGAATTGATTCCTTTAACAACAATAATAAAGAAAGTGAATTTTTTTTTTTGATTTTTGAGTTTGTTTTCTTGGATGTATACATTCATGAAATCAAATGTTAAACTACTTAATTGAACATAAAATTATAGATAATGGAAATCATACTATATATATAAAACTTCCAAATAAACAAACAAACGAAATAAAATAACATACTAACATATTAACGCATCCAATGTCTGTTCAATAGAGAATATCCAGTCACCTTATCCGGGAAGTAAACCTGCAATGGATCTAACGATTGTTCCGAACAAATGCGAAAAAAATACACTGAAGATTGAGTTATGATAACAGAACATATAATGAATGCAGTCACAATGACCTATATGATTTGCAAGTAACTAAGATGAGATAAATCTTCTTGTAAGAACTTGCATGTAAACATTCAACAAAAATTAGAGATAAATCTCCTAATTTAAATTGGATAGATGATCACTGTCTATTGTATCTGAAACATAAGATATGGACAACATATAAAAATGAATCATATCAACTTGCAATAAATCATGACGACAAAAGCAATCGCCATCTATTATCAAATCGAAATAAACATAACTTGAATCAAAACATCATACAGAAAAGCTAAAGCTGTAACGTGCATTCTGTTCTATTCAAGTCTGTGATAAAATGCCCATACTCTTGCCCCAGGTCGAGATGATCCAATGTTTACAAAATGAAAGGTTTATATAGGTCTCAGGAAACATAACTATTTCCTGTTCATGCGATCTAATTTGTTCCAAAAATAAAGGGGGATGCAACCTCCCTGATCTTACTAAATATCCAAAAACTAACAACAGTCTATTTCAAAATACATAATAGATATGACCGTGAGATCTTAAAAGTGCCTCATATCATCTTTGAAATCATGGGCTCCTGAATTATCCTGAAAGCAAAAGAAAATAGGGAGATATCAGATATGTTTTCTGTCATCAATTTAGACAATTCAAATTTTCTTAACTGCCTACAGAATCTTGCGATTCTGTAGCTAGTTATAATAACAAATGAAATCTCATTTTATTGAATAAATAAAACATGCTAATCTAATAATAAAAATAGTTTATTCAATCAAACCAAATAATCTAACTTAATAATGACAATAATCATGCTATATATATAAAAAAATCATACCTCTAATTATAAAATCAAATTGTATCATGAAACTTTGGAGTTAACGATGGCTGTAGTTGCTTCTACGTTTTTAAAAATCACATGGCTTGTGGTTTTCAAACGCTTCTCCTTCCCTTGGATAATAGATTCAAGCCTGTTGTTTTCATTTATTAAAACATCAACTTGGTCTTTTAAAAACTTGACTCATGACTGTAGAAACGAGACATCGATATAGTATCTGTCGATCCATGATAGGCAGACATCGCATTGTGACTGTGAGGCGTTTGCATCAGAACGAATAAGATTATGGATCAGAGAACCCTCCATACGAATAACAGATTTATTGCAGAGCTGGACACCAGGAAACTCTGGGTTGTCTCTCAAACAAGGAGGCAAATTATCGACAAAGTTATAGGGTCGGTCAGGGTATAGCCCGAATGACACAGGGTCTTCCTCTGCAAGGAATTTGTCAATTTCAGAGTCTGAGCTTTCGTTAACCTCAATCATGCTAATCACATCTGCACGAGAGCTTGCCTTATTTCAAAGACTTCGAGAAATTAGCCTGCCAGCTCTTTTGTTTTTGAAATTGACATCAACATTACTTTTAAACTTCTTTCCTGTAGGTTTCCTTGCAATTTTAACACCTTCCTTTGGATATGTAACCGATTGACTAGCCTGTTGAATAACCTTAGGGTAGATCAAGGGTTCGCTGTTAGGGGAAGAGTCATAAGCCTGGGGAGGTGGAAGAGATGCCGTCGAGTGGACAATGGTTTCCTCAACGACATGCTTATCTAGTTCTCCCAATTCAGGATTACCAAAACCATTTCGTGTAATAAACGAATCCCAACAGTCATTATGAGACTCTAACTGATGTATGAGGATGATTTTAATTAGGCCGTGGTGAAAAAGACTTGAGTCTGACCTCTGTTTCTTAAATCTTTTCCCCATTTTATACAGACTTTTGAGTAGGTAATAAGGCATATTCAAAGGGAAACCCATAAAACTCATAAGCAAGCGTAAATGATATAAAAATACAAGTTTGAACCTTCCCTCACATGTAACAAATTGTTTCACCACAACGAGTAAACCATGCCATCGAACTTTCATGAATGAAATTGGCATACCTCTATCACAACTGGTTATTTTTCGCGATGTAAATAGCAGGGTCCAAGGGACTTCCTCCACTTTCGCGTTTTTAAACCATTTCTGACCAACCGCTGGCAATCGTGTGGCTTGACTCAGGAACTCCTCGGTTACCTCCATTTTCACATGACCAACTTTTTCCCTACAACCATCAAAGGATAAGGTGAACTCTTGGGCAACCTGAAGATTAAAAACCTTAAACTTCTTGATGAAAACATGCCAGCCATTTCTTTCCAAATCCTCTCTAGCATCATCATATGAGAGCAGGGTTTGAACACCATTTGGTTCAATCCTTATTACAGGGGCCATACTGGACGTGAGGGTAATTAAAGCACAACATACATGTAGGGTTTGCAAAAATGAAACAGAGCCATAACCCCGAGCCTAACAATACATGCTGTAATGACTCATGCGACAGGAAGGGTGTTTAATCAAATCACATTGGAAGAGGTTTGTGAAACCCGAGACCATTCTAAGAAGTAATGGCAATCTATACATCGTATGCCACCTTGGTAATGAGTACGAGCTAGGACCAAAGTAGTCAGAACAAACATAAGTGCACGCATCATGGTTTGATTACAAAGTTGGGTAAGTTTAAAAAATCGAATAATCAAAAGTTTTATGAAAGAAATGTGATAAAAAATCAAACCAAAACCAATACAAAAAAATCAAATGGTGGGGGTC